>JANSWA010000093.1:0-41036 GCA_028015225.1 Carex myosuroides | reverse complement strand
TATGGAAGTTATATACGTGTCGTTTAATGCATAACGCATTAATACCTGTGGTTCTAATTTTACAACCGGACTGATTGTAAATACATAACCACCGCTTAAGAAGTAGGTTCTTACTTGCTTGCCATATATATCACTGTTTGAACTGAAGCTGTTTTTGTCATATCTGTTTTGTGCCAGAAACGGAATTGCAAAACCTGCATAATAATTTTTTCCGCTTAGATAAACTCCGGTTCCGAAATTAGGCAACGGAACATTCGATACATCTTTCGAATAATTAATGTTCGGATCGTTTTGGTCGGAAGGATTTAATTTGCTGTAATCTGCACTGTAAAGTGTCGTACCAACCTGCAAGCCAAAAGATAAAGTTGTTTCTGTGTTGAGCTTAATTCGGTATGCTCCATATGCCATTAAGTTGGTGTTGGTAACAATGCCAGCCTTTTCAGAATTTATGGAAAATCCTGCAGCAATAGATCTGAATGGTCTCATGAAGCTTCCGATCGGTCCGTCAATGGTAACAGACGCTCCTGTTGGTGCTCCGTCAATACCCGTCCATTGCTTTCTTCCATAAACATTTATTGTTGTAAGTCCTTTATTTCCTGCGTATGCAGGATTGTAAAGCAATTTGTTGAACATAAACATGGTGTAGTGCGGATAATTTTGTCCTTTACTCATTCCTATAATAGTGAATGTAGCTAACAGGAGTAGTACTTTTTTCATATATGTAGCTGGTAAAATTGTATTGAAGTATTTAAAAAAAGCTGGTTGAAAATTTTATTAATTTCATGGATAGCTGAAAAATCAAGCTATCCATGAAAAAAGTTAATAAACTTATTGTATCATAACGAAACCTGTGTATTCACCTGTACCATTAGGTACATCGCTGGCGTTTAATTTTAACAGATAGTAATATGTACCAGCTGGCAGTGGGCCTGAATCATTTTTATTTCTGCCGTTCCATGTGTTATTATAATGATCCGTATTGTATACAACGTCTCCCCATTTGTCAAAAATTTGAAGAGAACAATCCGGGTAGTTTTCGATGCCATCTATGATCATAACATCATTTAAACCATCACTGTTTGGCGTAACTACGTTGTGAATATTTAATGCAGTAGAACAGTTTGCTTTTACAATTTGGAATGTTTGAGTTACCTGACATAAGTTCTTGTCTGAAACCGTTACAGTATAGATAGCTGCAGATAAGTTTGGTATGTGTGAATTACTGTTTATAGCAGAAATCAGGTTACTGCTATAAGGCAGTGTACCTCCGGTAATATTCAACGCAATGTTTCCGTCATTTCCTGAGCAGGTTTCATTATTTGTTGTTCCGCTTAGTGTCAATACTGCAGGTTCTGTAATTGAGTACTGAAACTCTGCTGAACACGTAGTAGCATTGTCTGTAACTTCAACAGTATATTGTCCGACAGTCAGATTGTTGATAGATGCAGTTGATGAACCATTGTTCCAAGCATAGTCATATGAAGCGCTGGCAGATACTGGAGCTAGTGTAATATGCCCATTTACTAAACCGAAGCATGTTATGTTATTGATAGTTTCACTAACCTGCGGATCTGCATAGACTGTTACAGAAGTGATTGCAGAAGTTGTTTCACAGCCATTCGCAGTTCTTGCTGTTACAGAATAATCTCCCGCTGTATTGACAGTGATTTGTGAAGTTGCATTGCCATTGTTCCATAACAATGTTGTCCCGGCTGATGCAGTTGCAGATAACGTTACATCTTGTGCGGAACAGAAACTTAGTGGTCCGGAAGCTGTTACTGAAACAGTAGGATTTGGTGATGAAGATACTGTTACCGATGCAGGTAAGGAAGCACACAAGTTTGTATGTGTAGCAACAACTGTATACGTACCCGCAGTAGAAACGGAAGTTGTAGGTGTTGTTGTACCGTTGCTCCAAAGCAGTGTTGTATTCGAAGAAGGATTAGCAGTCAATGTTACCGCACCGCCGGAGCAGAAAGTAGCAGTAGCGCCGTTACTGATCGAAACAGTCGGTGTTGGTAAGGAAGATACTGTTACGGATGCAGGTAAGGAAGCACACAAGTTTGTATGTGTAGCAACAACTGTATAAGTGCCAGCCGTAGAAACGGAAGTTATGTTTGTTGTAGCACCGTTACTCCATAATAGTGTAGTATTCGCAGAAGGAGTAGCAGTCAATGTTACTGCACCGCCGGAGCAGAAAGTAGCAGTTGCACCGTTGCTGATTGAAACTGTTGGTGTTGGCAAGGAAGATACTGTTACGGATGCAGGTAAGGATGCACACAAGTTTGTATGTGTAGCGACTACCGTATACGTACCCGCAGTGGAAACGGAAGTTGTGTTTGTTGTAGCACCGTTGCTCCATAATAATGTAGTATTCGCAGAAGGAGTAGCAGTTAATGTTACCGCACCACCAGAACATAAAGTTGCAGTAGCGCCGTTACTGATCGAAACAGTTGGTGTTGGCAAGGAAGATACTGTTACGGATGCAGGTAAGGAAGCACACAAGTTTGTATGTGTAGCAACGACTGTATACGTACCCGCAGTAGAAACGGAAGTTGTAGGTGTTGTTGCACCGTTGCTCCATAATAGTGTAGTATTCGCAGAAGGATTAGCAGTCAATGTTACCGCACCACCGGAGCAGAAAGTAGCAGTAGCGCCGTTACTGATCGAAACAGTTGGTGTTGGTAAGGAAGATACTGTTACGGATGCAGGTAAGGATGTACACAAGTTTGTATGTGTAGCGACTACCGTATAGGTACCTGCAGTAGAAACGGAAGTTGTAGGTGTTGTAGCACCGTTGCTCCAAAGTAACGTTGTATTCGCAGAAGGAGTAGCAGTCAATGTTACCGCACCACCGGAGCAGAAAGTAGCAGTAGCGCCGTTACTGATCGAAACAGTTGGTGTTGGCAAGGAAGATACTGTTACGGATGCAGGTAAGGAAGCACACAAGTTTGTATGTGTAGCGACTACCGTATAGGTACCTGCAGTAGAAACGGAAGTTGTAGGTGTTGTAGCACCGTTACTCCAAAGTAACGTTGTGTTTGCAGAAGGAGTAGCAGTCAATGTTACAGCACCACCAGAACAGAAAGTAGCAGTAGCGCCGTTACTGATCGAAACGGTTGGAACCGGTAAGGAAGATACTGTTACGGATGCAGGTAAGGAAGCACACAAGTTTGTATGTGTAGCGACTACCGTATAGGTACCTGCAGTAGAAACGGAAGTTGTAGGTGTTGTAGCACCGTTGCTCCAAAGTAACGTTGTGTTTGCAGAAGGAGTAGCAGTCAATGTTACAGCACCACCGGAGCAGAAAGTTGCAGTAGCGCCGTTACTGATCGAAACAGTTGGTGTTGGTAAGGAAGAAACGTTTACCGATGCAGGTAAGGATGCACACAAGTTTGTATGTGTAGCAACGACGGTATAGGTACCAGCCGTAGAAACGGAAGTTGTAGGTGTTGTAGCACCGTTGCTCCATAATAGTGTTGTATTCGCAGAAGGAGTAGCAGTCAATGTTACAGCGCCACCGGAACAGAAAGTAGCAGTTGCACCGTTACTGATCGAAACGGTTGGAACCGGTAAAGAAGATACTGTTACGGATGCAGGTAAGGATGTACACAAGTTTGTATGTGTAGCGACTACCGTATAGGTACCTGCAGTAGAAACAGAAGTAGTAGGTGTTGTTGCACCGTTGCTCCAAAGTAGTGTTGTATTCGCAGAAGGAGTAGCAGTCAATGTTACTGCACCGCCGGAGCAGAAAGTAGCAGTCGCGCCGTTACTGATCGAAACAGTTGGTGTTGGTAAGGAAGAAACGTTTACCGATGCAGGTAAGGATGCACACAAGTTTGTATGTGTAGCGACTACCGTATAGGTACCCGCAGTAGAAACGGAAGTTGTAGGTGTTGTAGCACCGTTGCTCCAAAGCAGTGTTGTATTCGCAGAAGGAGTAGCAGTCAATGTTACAGCACCGCCGGAGCAGAAAGTAGCAGTCGCGCCGTTACTGATTGAAACAGTCGGTGTTGGTAATTGTGTGATGCTGATAGGAGAAGATGTACTAACACAACCTTGGGCATCTGTAGCTGTAAAACTTATCGTAGATGTTCCGGAAACACTTATTGTTGGTGTTGTAGCTCCCGTACTCCATGTTATATTTGAAAGGGAAGGTGCATTTGCTGTTAAGTTAACGGTACTTCCTGCGCAAACAGTTGTGCTGGCAGAAGTAATGCTGACAGGTTGTGGTTGTAATTTAAAATGCATCGCATTGAATACGTTCATCGATGCAAATAAATTTAATCCTCCGAAAGTGATTTTCACATGAGCGATATCGTATGTTCCTGCAGGTGTTACAAAGCCCAGATAATATTTATCCGTACTTCCATCAAGCAATCTCAAATCTGCTAGAGTAAAGGCCGGGCTGGTTGCAACGTTAACGCCTGCAGTATTGTATACTTCTAATACCAACGCCTGAACCAGACTTAACGACAATATGGTACCTGCTTGATTTATTGTTACACCAACATATTCACCGGCAGTTCCTTTTGTAGTAAAAGATAGATCTAAGTAGGGATTACTTAAAATCGGAGCATTTAATGTGGCAAAATCGCTTGTGCTTGCGCTGATAGCATTACTGCTGTTTGAAACTGAGGGCCCTAATGGTCCCAGATTTGAAAAACTCACAATGCCATCTGCATATACAGGCGGACAAGGAGTTTGTAAGCGTGCATTGTATATTCTCAATTCATCCAAAAGTTGTACAGAAAGTAAACTGTTTATCTCTAATGTTACTTTTTTAATGTGATAAGAAGCTGTAGCATCTGTCATATAGCGTAGCGTATACACCTGTGGTCCCCCGCCTATGGATAGATTCAGGCCTAGCAGACTGCTTCCCGTTCCAGTGGCAACATTCACATTGTTTTCATCATATACACGAATTGTGATGTTGTTTAAAAGTGAAGTTGAAAGTAAGCCGCCAATTGCCTGGATATCGAAAGAAACGATGTCGCCGGCATGACCGATTTGCGGAAAACTAACTGAAATTGAAGAGGATGTTAAAATACCCGCAGAAGCAGATAAATAACCATAGTTGGATGCGTTGCCATCAACTAATAAGTTCGCCTGGATAAAATCAGGTGTACTTGCGACTAAAACATCTGCCTCAACAATCGTTTGGGCATTACAAAAATTGCTTGTTGTACTCAACATCAGTGAGAACAACAATAGGGGTATAATTTTTTCATAGCTGGTTGAAAAATTTATGTAAGGTAAAAAAGAACGGTTAAATAATGTTGTTTTGTTATTTAAAACTT
This sequence comes from Carex myosuroides, assembly GCA_028015225.1. Classification (NCBI taxonomy): domain Eukaryota; kingdom Viridiplantae; phylum Streptophyta; class Magnoliopsida; order Poales; family Cyperaceae; genus Carex; species Carex myosuroides. Next base: position 35,736 of record JANSWA010000093.1, on the reverse strand, counting down.
ACATTGTAATATCAGTTACGGGTATGTTAATTTATTGTTTAGAAAGTGGATTTATTTTTTCAATATTCTTTAATAAGTGCAATTTTTTATTTTTAAAAGGATAATTATATGTCTTTATATTGAATAAACAGGGTTTATTTTGAATTTTATTTTAGGTATAAAGTAACTGAAAATAAACATGCGGAACAACGTCAGTATTTTACCCACAGTTAACATAAGTATATTTACTTTTTTGGTATTAAAAATTACACGTTTTGCCCCTTCTTTTAAAAAAAGCACGTATTGAAACTGGAAGAAAAAAGTAAGGCAGATAGGGAAAGGTAGTTTTAAGAAATAAGGTATTTCGGATATGCTAAAAAATTGGAATGATTGATGGTAATTCTTAGATATAATATTTCCGCGCTAAAATTAACTCTTCGACTTTTTCGCTAACGAGATAACGAATGGATTTTTCCTGCTTGATGAGATTGCGGATGTAGGTTGCTGAAATTTCTATCAGCGGAGCTTCAACCATTTTAATGCGGGGATGTTCTTGCAGCACAGAGTCTGCAGCATCAGGCCTTGGATATACATATAGTGAAAAATTCGCCAGGATCTGCTCGTAGTTTTTCCAGTTGGTGAATTGGGTAAGGTTGTCTTCTCCGATAATTAAAACAAATGTATGTTGTGGATATTTGTCACTTAGATAGGTAAGTGTGTCAATTGTATAACTGGGTTTGGGTAAGTTGAATTCTATATCGCTTGCGCGGAATTTTGGATTGTCGTGTATGGCTGCAGTGACCATATCCATACGGTCGAATTCATGTAGCAGCGATTGATTCTTTTTGAACGGATTCTGAGGACTCACTACATACCAAACTTCATCAAGGTCCGTTGTTTCAGCCATTGTATTGCCAATAATTAAATGGCCAACATGTATGGGATTAAACGAGCCAAAGAAGAGACCGATTTTCATAGTGTAAGTTTGAAGGCGGTGAAAGATCTACAGGTGTTGTGTAGAACACGAATGAGATTTGGAGTTATTTTGACAGAAACGAATCCACCAATTTGTGTGCCTCTACAAATGTTTCTTCAAGCCGGTCATTTATAAGGATGACATCAAATTTGTCCTGAAAGGAGGATTCAAATTTCATTTTTTCGATGCGTGTTTTTAAACTTTCTGCTGATTCAGTATTTCGGTCGATCAGTCGTTTTTCCAGTTCTTCTAATGAAGGTACTTTAACAAATATAGATAAAGCGATGTCGCCAAATTGTTCTTTTAAACTTAATCCGCCTTTTACATCTACATCAAAAATAACATGTTTTCCCATATCCCATATCCGCTGTACTTCAGAGCGCAGGGTTCCGTAATATCTGCCGGGGTAAACTTCTTCCCACTCAACAAATTCGTTGTTTTGAATCCGGCGTTCAAATTCTTCTACGGATAAGAAATAATAATCTTTACCATTGGCTTCTTTACTTTCGCGCATTTCACGTGTGCATGCAGAAATTGAAAATCCAATGCGGGGATCTGTTTTTAACAGATGCTGTACGATGGTTGTTTTACCAGAGCCGGAGGGAGCAGAAAAAATGAATAATTTTCCTTCCATAAAACTAGATGCAATTTTTATTGATGTTTCCGCGAATGCTATCAATAAGGCTTGCAGGTACGGGGCGCTGCTCTAACTTATGTTTGATAACTTCTTTAACAGATTTTTCAATATTGTAATGGTCATAGCAGGGAGCGCATTCTTCGATATGTGCCTGCAGGTACAGGACTTCTTCCTCAGTACCTTCTCCATCTAAAACTAAATTAAGCTTACACAAGCAATCTTTGCAACAGTAACGTTGTTCGGCTTTTTTGCCCACGAGTTTGTTTACAACCTCTTTAATGAAATCAATCATGCAGCTTAATCGTTTTTCTTTCGTTGATCTTTGTAACCCATTGATTGGGCATACTCATTTAATTTTTCTTTTAAAACGTTTCTGGCTCTGTGTAAGCGAGAACGAACGGTTCCGATTGGAATGTCTAATATTTTAGCCATTTCTTCGTAAGTAAATCCTTCCAGATCACATAGAATAATAATGGTTCTAAAGTCTACATCCAATGCATTAAGTGCATTGGCAACTTCATCTCCAATCATATTGTTTAATGAATCAACACGTAAATCGCTCGTGATTGTTTCATTTATATCATCTGAATTATAATAGGATTCAACTTCTTGGTAATCGACTTTATTAGGCTCTTTCGTCTTGCGTCGATACTCATTAATAAAGGTGTTTTTCAGGATTCTAAACAACCAGGCTTTGGCATTAGTTCCCTTTTCGTATGAATCAAAAAAACGATATGCTTTTAAATAGGTTTCCTGAACCAGATCATTCGCATCGTCTTCATCAAAGGTTAACCGGTAACCAAAGTTGTACAACGGGCCAATAAGGTGCATGAATTCCTTTTCAAAAAGGCTGTCCTTTTCTTCCTTACTTTTGTAGGTTGTTTTGGAATTTTGCTCCTCCATTCAATCAATATTGTCTATATTTACAGACTTTTTGGTATTCTTATCAATACCAAAGATACACTTTTTTGTTAAAGTTGTAGGATACCAACGAAGTCGTTTCATGAATTTATCTCTTAAAAACATACACTCCAATACTTCTTTTATAAATGCCTGGTTTTTAATAGCTGGGATTATTGCTTTAGCAGGCATCTTTTTTTCCAGGGCAATGATCAGTATTGGTATGATTGGAATTGTTCTGATTTTTATAGCAACAAAAAGCTGGGAGAAATCATTCTCATTTAAAACCGCAGATCCTATTTTGTTCTTTTTAGCCCCCGTTTTAATGCTGTATGTTGTTGGAGGTATCTGGACAGAAAATCACGCATATTGGCTGGACCGGGTGTTGGTGAAGCTGCCTTTATTGTTTTTGCCCTTAGGCGCATGGGCAATCAAAGATATCGTACAGAAAAGAACCATAGATATATTGATATTGATCTTTATTTGCTTATGTGCAGCAACTGCCTTAGGTAGCTTCATATATTACCTGCTTCACTTTAAAGAAGTGACAGAATCCTATAAACATGCAAAAACAATACCTACCATTATCGAACACATCCGGTTTAGTTTGTTGTTGGCAGTTGCTGTTTTTGCATCCATTCAGGCATATTTGCACTCAGGTTTATTGATTACGAAGGTTCAAAAATATGCTGTTGCAGGAATGGGCTTGTTCATTTTTATTTTTCTTCATGTGTTGTCCATTCGCAGCGGTTTACTGGCATTGTATGCAACAGGTTTTGTGTGGTTGATCGTGTATGTTTTTCAAAGCGGGAAAAAGAAGTTCTTATGGGTGCTGCCGGCAGGTTTCGTTTTTTTGATTTTGATGTACTTCTTTGTGCCTTCCTTACACAATAAGGCAAACTATATGGTGCGCGACATCAATCAGTTTGTAAAAGGCAAAAGTGTAAATAACTATTCAGACGGAAACAGATTGCTGTCGATGAAGATCGGAGTTGAAGTTGGTTTGAAAAATGTACTTATCGGTGTAGGCAGTGGGGATGTACAGGATGAGATGAATGTGGTATATAAAAATGAATATCCGGACATTGATAAACGCAACTGGCTGATTCCGCACAACCAGTTTGTGTATGTGTTTACAGCGCTAGGTATTGCAGGTTTATTGATCTTTATCGGTTGTTTGGTGTATCCGCTATTTAATCGGGATGTTTTGAACGATGTGTTTTGTCTGGCTGTATTGGTCAGTGGCTACACATCTTTTTTGTCGGAGTCTACTTTAGAGATCCAGCAAGGAATTGTGCTGGTGAGCTTGATGTTCTGCCTTGCGTATTTGAGAAGGGTAGCGGTTGATTAATAATTTGTCTGAACCATGATTTGTTGGATTAGAAAGGATATACATGAATGTAATACTTTACTTAATCCATTTTTCTGAAAGATTCTAATGCGGTTTAATTGTTTTCTATTAGTGTTATCCTGTGTTTCCTTTAAATCCATTAAAAAATCGCGGTTCGGACATTGATGGCAAAGGAGCATTGCGATACCTTATTTTTTATGAATGTATTTGTATTCATAAAGTTTATTGTACTTCACGAATACATAAAATGAACTGATCGTTGCCCAAAGCAAGCCCGCATAGCCGTTCATGAAATTGCGCTCAATAACATAAAATTTAAAAAAGTAAAAAGGCCAGAACAGGAAAATTAAAACTCTGCTTCTGGATTTGTTTTTCTTTACCTGCTCCAGCGCACCTTTGGAAGTATAGGTATTGAATTTGTCAAAATATTCAAAAAGTGAAGCATAGCTGTAATGCAGCAGTTCTCCTTTTAAAGATGCAACAGAACCGTTTATAATAAGCTTTTCATGAACTTCAGCTAGATCGTAATTGCAATTATTTTTATTGAACAAACGTACAATGGATTGTTTGTTCTCTCTTCCGTAATTGAATTTTTGTCCGAAGAAAAACAACGTACGCGGCAGTTCAAAAGCAACAGCAGTACTATGCTGTTGTGGTAATTCTGTTTGGATAGATTGTTTTAATTCTTCTGTCAGAACTTCGTCCGCATCTATATGCAGCACCCAATTATTTTTTGCCTGTAAAACAGAAAAGTTTTTTTGCGCACCGAATCCTAAAAAGTCCTGATGTATAACCCTGCAATTGTGTTCTTTACAAATAGCCAATGTTGCATCTGTGCTGCCGGAGTCAACAACAACGATTTCATCACACCAGCTTAACGACTGCAAGCATTCGTTTAATACAGCTTCAGCATTTTTTGTGATCAGTACAGCACTTACAGGTATATTCACAATACTAAAAGTTTGAAGGTTTATTTATGATTACATCATACACAGCTTCTGGTGTAATACTTTGTATGCAGGTACAGTCGCCTGTGGTGCGACAACGTTCACAGCTTTTTGTGCTCACCAGTACACTCGACTTAGAGCCCAATGGTCCCCAGCGGCCTGCATGCATCGGTCGTATAGGCGGATATATGCCAATGGTTTGTTTGTTCAGTGCTGCTGAAATATGTAATGGTCCGGTGCTGCATGCAACCGTAGCATCACAGATATTTATAAATTCAATAAATTCCTGCAAAGAAAACTTACCGGTGATATCGGTTACGTTTTGTTCAGAAAATATTTCCGGACATTGTTCGTGTATTAGTTTACCTTCAGCGGCAGTTCCGCTGATGTAGACCTGGTAATGAAGCGGAGCAAGCAACTGAGCCAGTTTCCAGTAATTGCTCAATGGCCATTCACGTGCACTGCCTTTTGATTTTGTATGGAATACAATATGTTTTTTTGCTGAGGGATTCAATACTGTCTGTAAAGCAGGATTGCTTTGAATCTTGAGCAAGGTGTATGTTTTTATTTTTTCAAGATCGGGAATAGGCTTTTCAAACCAGGGCGATAGTAAATAGAAATTCAATTGCGATTCATGCAAAGGCGAATTTTTTCTTGAAAAAGAAATGCGCTTATTTAAATACAGCCAGTGGTACCAGCGATTGGCTGTGCCAACCCGAATAGGTACCTGCTTACGGATTTTCTTTTCTAATTCTTTATCCGGAAAAGCAAATAGAATTGCTTCGGCATGAATATTTTTTGAAAGGCCATATTGAAGTATATCTGCACGGTCAATAAAAACATCCACATGCGGACAAGCTTCAATGATTGATTTGGTATAGCCAGTTCCGATAAAATAAATACGGATATCCGTATTCTGTTCCTTTAAAAATGCAGCAAGCGGAAGCGTTACAATTACATCGCCAATACTATCTGTACGGGATATGATGATGTTCTTGGGTAAGTTTCCTGCTTTCATATGTGCGACTATGATTTAAATGATTCGTAATGAATCATCAGATAGCTGTTTGTTTGTTCAAACCATTGATACAATATGGTTTATTCAATTCGATTTTTTTATACATAAGCTGAAGATTATGTTGAATATCATCTTCAGCATAATTTGAATCGTGATGTAAATGGTATTGAATGGCCTTGAATTTTAAGGAATCAATTGTATATCCAAATTTTAACAGGCGCCATTCTATATCTGCATCTTCTCCAACACTTGCTTTTACATAATCTTCATCTAAACCATTTATAGCAAGCAGACCTTCTTTTTTTAATGAAAAATTGCAGCCCATCATTCCTTTGTTTTTTCTTGGCACCCAGGTATAGGGAAGATAGATGCCTTCTTCTACATAGGTAGAACCAGCAAGAATGATATTGAATAAAGATAAGCGCTTTAATGAATTGTCAGCCAATAATTTTTCTGTAAGACTTTTAGCCAGCATTACTCTTCTTCCTACCAGAATTGTCTTGACTTTGGTATTTAAATAGTGCTGTGCAATGCATTCGCTGTGTGGTATGCAATCTCCGTCAAAAAAAACAATAACCTCTCCGCTGGCCTGTCTGATTGCTTCATTCAGTATTTTATTTTTTCTGAAACCAATATCTTCCTGCTGCACTGCTTTTACAGGGAAGAAAGCAGTGGTTTGAAATTGCTGTATAAAGCGCAGGGTGTTCGGATCGTTGTTGTCTTCAGCAATGATTACTTCGAATTCTTTAAACGATTGTTTTAATAGTCCCTGTAACACTAAAGACAAGCAGTCCAATCTTTTATAAAAACTAATAATGACAGAAAATTTCAATACGCTGATTAAGAACGGAGTTTATAATTTTTGTATTCGCCAATTCTCCATCCGGTAATTTTTTCGACAAAAATTTTAAAACGGTGTTTGAAAGAAAGTTTCTTTTTCCTCAAGTCGAATTTGAAAATCCAGTTTTGGTTGTTGATGCGAGGCAATATTACTGCAGGGTGTGTACCTGTAAACGCTTTCAATGAGTTTATTTCTGAATAATCAAACAACTCAATTTCGGGAGTCTTGGATTCGATCCATTCATCGTTATGCCAGTACTTTGAAAATGATTTTGCTTTTTCAACCTGAAATACGGGATTTTTAACCCAGCCATAATGGTATATGAACGCATCAATTAATTTGACCTGAAGTTTCTGATTGTTTTTTCTAAATCCTTGCGCATCTCTGTAAGAGCGTATTGTTGGATCATTCGGATAATACGGATCTCTCTTCTGTACCAGTTGGGTGCATCACCTAAATATTCGTATGATCCGTAAAAATGTTCGTACTTAAACAGTAATCCTTCAACAGCTGTGTCTGTCAGATTTTCTTCCATTGCAGATCGAATTGCCGGAAGGTATTTTTCATGTACAACCTCATCTCCCTGAATGTAAAAACACCAATCTGCATCCGGTGAAATAGCATCCATGGCTTTGTCTGTTTCAACCGCCAGTACTCTGCCGCCTTCACGCAGTGTGTCATCCCAAATGGTAATGGATCGTTTTTATTTTTGGAGAACCGATTGCTTCAATGAGTTGTACTGTTGCATCATCCGAATTGCCGATTGCTACAATAAATTCATCGCAGATTGGTAAAATAGAGGTTATGGCCTCAATGATCGATAATCAATATTTAACCGCATTTCGAATAAATGTAAAACCTGCAACTTTCATAATCGCGGCATTTTCATGCAAGATAATGAAAAGTATGGAGACTGCTATTCTTTTGCGGTATGAGTTGTTGTTGGTATTAATGGTGCGCAGGCTCCGGCACTGCATTTTTATTTTCAGGAATGCTGTTGCAGCAAAAGTTGATTGTGAATGGCTACAAAGTCTTTATGTTGAAAAGAACTTATATGGACTTTGTTTGTTTTGAAACAGATGGTTAATTCTTTCCATGCATAGTGTCTGTCATACTTGTTTAAGATTGTATAATATAATGCCTTGCAGAAAGTATGATTCTTTTTATGTCCTATTAATGGACGAACAATTACATCGGTGGAGTAATTTCTATTTTTTTAGTAGATACTAAATTGATTGTAGCTGCGGTAAATACCGAACCCCATAGTATCATTGCTGAAATGTCAAGATAATCAGAATAACCTCTGAAGCTTTGTAAAAAGCTATTAAAATAAAGGTGGAAAAAGTCATTAACATCAGAGAAAGTATAATCGAAATGTGATATGCCCAGGATACGCCCTGACGAATCCTTTTTTGACAGTTAATAATGGATGCCGTTATTAATGCTAATAAAATTAACTCTATAAATATGTTCGTTTCCATAGCTGTAGGCGTTTAGAGTTTACATTTTTGATTTTTACATAGTCTTAGTTTTAATCTGTCTAATGGTATTTTATGCGTACATAATGACTTTCATCTAAAGTCAGGTAATAAATTACTAAAAGTAAGCCATTCAATAGGTTCTGAAATGCTTGTAATTTTTACTGGTATTATAACTAAACGTTCAACCTGTTATTTTGGTTCTCAAAATCTCAAATAAATTTGATTAAGTGGGAATTATGCTAAAAAAGACGATTTTTATGTAACAACAATACATATTTTTGCTTCAAAAAATGAATAAATGTGATGTAAATAAAAAAGTCTGTTTGTAATAAAAAAAGCCCCCCCCGATTGATATCGGGGGGGCTTTTTAAAAATTAGAATGAAAATGAATGCAGATTAGTATCTGTATTCATCATTTTTATATGGTCCATCAACAGTTACCGCCAATGTAAGCAGCCTGATCAGGAGATAAAACGTCTAATTCAACGTCAATCTTAGCCAGGTGTAAACGAGCTACTTTTCATCCAACGATTTAGGTAATGTATATACTTTGTTTTCGTATTTAGATGCATTTTCCCATAATTCTAACTGAGCAATAACCTGGTTAGAGAATGAGCTTGACATTACAAATGAAGGGTGACCTGTTGCGCAGCCTAAGTTTACCAAACGGCCTTCAGCTAAGATGATCACGTCATGCCCATCTACATTGTAGATATCAACTTGCGGCTTAACAGTTACTTTTGAAGAACCATAGTTTTTGTTTAACCATGCCATATCGATTTCATTATCGAAGTGACCAATGTTACAAACAATCGCTTTGTCTTTCATTGATTTGAAATGCTCACCCGTAATGATGTTTTTGTTACCTGTTGCAGTAACCAACATTATCAGCACGTTTAACAGCATCTGCCATTTTCTTAACTTCATAACCATCCATTGCAGCTTGTAATGCACAGATCGGATCAATTTCAGTAACAAGTACACGTGCACCTGCACCTCTTAACGAAGCAGCAGAACCTTTTCCTACATCACCGTAACCAGCTACTACAGCAACTTTACCTGCCATCAATAACATCTGTAGCACGGCGGATACTATCTACCAATGATTCTTTGCAACCATACTTGTTGTCAATTTAGATTTTGTAACAGAATCATTGATGTTGATTGCAGGCAATACCAATGAACCGTTGCGTTCTCTGTCTTTCAAACGAATTACGCCTGTAGTAGTCTCTTCAGTGATACCACGAATATCTTTTACCAGTTCAGGGAAACGGTCTAAAACCATGTTTGTAAGGTCACCGCCATCATCCAGGATCATGTTTAATGGTTTGCGGTCTTCACCGAAGAATAGTGTTTGTTCAATACACCAGTCAAATTCTTCTTCGTTCATACCTTTCCATGCATACACAGAGATACCTGCAGCAGCAATGGCAGCAGCAGCATGGATCTTGTGTAGAGAATATATTACAAGAAGACCAGGTAACCTTCAGCACCCAATTCAATCAATGTTTCAATCAACACAGCAGTTTGGATTGTCATGTGAAGACAACCTGCAACACGCGCACCTTTTAATGGCTTAGAAGGTCCAAATTCTTTACGGATTGACATTAAGCCCGGCATTTCTGCTTCAGCCAATCAATTTCTTTTCTTCCCCACGCAGCTAGTGAGATGTCTTTTACTTTGTATTTTACAAATGTGTCTAACCATTTTTTCGGAAATTTTACCTTTTTATAATGAATACAAATATAATTTATAAACCCTTGAAGTTCAAATGTTGTTAGAAATTCCTAAACATTAGATGTATTGCCTTTAAATCAGGCTTTAAATAGTTTTTTATTCTGAAATACCCTCAAAAGCAGGCGTATTAAAGATTTTAATTTGAAATCTAAAAGGAGTGCGGCTTTATGCGTAAAGGTAGGGATCAAAAGAAGGTATTATTGAGACGGACCATTTAAAAAGGTGACTTCTTTAAAGGCGTAATTCTGTACCTGTCCTGTTTCTTTTTCAATTTTTAATTCACCTGTGGCGGTAATACCCCGGAATGATTCCTGAGAAGATTCCTTCAGCATCTGAAAATAAAAGTGCTGTATTCAAGCCCAGTAATTGCTGTAGGGTATAGGGTGTATAGTTCATCTTTTGAAACCCTCCTGAAATAATAGGTAATAGTGCTCAATTGCTTCACAAAGTTTCGTAAACAGATCTTGCAGATTTATTTCTTTACCTGCCTCCTGAATCAAAGACGTTGCCTGAGGCAGATTAAAAACAGCCTGATTTACATTGATGCCAATACCCATTACAACCGAATTTATTTTATCTCCGCGTAAGGTGTTTTCAATTAATATGCCGCTGACTTTTTTATTTTGAATGTAAATATCATTTGCCACTTTACAGAAACCTGTTTGTCTGAAGGCAACAGCTGTTCAATGGTTTTAGAATACAGCCAGGGATGAAATAATGTTTAAATAAAAAGAATCTGCAATTAAGTAGGAATCAGGGAAAAAAATTACCGAAAATGTCAGATTTAAATTTGCCGCACTTAACCAGGTATTGCCTTGTTGCCCCTCTGCCCGCTGTTTGTTCATTTGTAATGACTATCAAGCCATTAACAGCCCTTTTGCTGTGTATAAGTTCACTGGCAATGTGTTGGTTGAATGACAGCTTGGCAGAAAGTATATACTTTTGCCCGTGAATTTTGTATTGGCTGAGTTATTGTACAATGGAAATTATTAATTTTAAGTTAAAATTTCGATAAATAGATTCAAATTAGAGTGATTGAAGCAAAAAATAAAACGAAAAAAGCATCATTAGCTGAGTTGATTGTGTTGGGCATGCAGGAAAAAAAGGCTCAGAACATCACAGTTATTGATTTAAGGAAATTAAAAGAAGCTGTTGCGGATTATTTTATTATATGCTCAGGGGAATTCAGATACTCAAGTGGACTCTATTCATGATTCTATAGATGAAGTTGTTTTTAAAGCAGACAGAATACATCCATGGAGAACTGAAGGAGCTATGGCAAAAGGAATGGATCGTTTGTTGATTATGGTGATGTAGTTGCACATATATCAGAAAAGATAAAAGACCATTCTATAATCTGGAAGAATTATTGGGGTGATGGTGTGATTACAAAAATTGAAAATTTAGACTAGTATTTATTCTTAAAGGATAGAAATATATGAGTATGCCAGAAGATAATAAGAAGAAAAAAAAATCCAATACCTAATCCCGCACAAAAAACGAATTATCAGATTTTTTTAATCAGTGGCACTTTTACTAGTTGTACTGGGGTATTGCTTTATTCAGCAATTCCGGCGACGTTCATAAATTCAAAAGAAGAAATTTTATGAAATGGTGCTGCAGCATGATATTGAAAAGATTGTGCTTGTAACGATCGTATCGTTGAAATCACATTGACGCACTGGAAAGTCCTCGTTATGATTCGTATTTCAAAAAGAACAAAGGCTTTTTATCCGGTACAAACAAGTCAGGGCCGCACTTTCAATTTGAAATTACACCTTCATATGATCTTGAAACGACTTACAACGAGTTTCTTGCTAAAAACAATGTACCTGACACAAAAAGAATTCCGATCGAAATAGATAGCAAACGTGAAGAGGTTACAAATACATTGATAAATTTAGCCTTTTGGGTATTGATCATTGTAGGTCTTTGGCTGTTGGTTAGACGTATGTCCGGCGGCGGTTCTGGCGGACAGATTTTTAACATCGGCAAATCCAAAGCTGCATTATTCGATCAGGATAATAAAGTTAAAATCACGTTCTCTGATGTTGCCGGATTAGATGAAGCAAAAGAAGAGGTTAAGGAAATTGTTGACTTCTTAAGATATCCTACAAAGTTTACAAAACTTGGAGGTAAGATTCCTAAAGGTGCATTGCTTGTTGGTCCTCCGGGAACAGGTAAAACATTATTGGCAAAAGCTGTAGCAGGTGAAGCAGGCGTTCCGTTCTTTTCTTTATCAGGTTCGGACTTTGTTGAAATGTTTGTGGGGGTTGGTGCAGCACGTGTACGTGACCTATTTAAACAGGCAAAAGAAAAGGCACCTTGTATCATCTTTATTGATGAGATTGATGCTATTGGCCGTATGCGTGGTAAAGGCGGTTCTATGCCTGGTTCTAACGACGAACGTGAAAATACATTGAACTCATTGTTGGTTGAGATGGATGGTTTCGGAACGGATTCCGGTGTTATTATTCTTGCAGCAACCAACCGTCCGGATGTATTGGATTCGGCTTTGCTGCGTCCGGGTCGTTTCGATCGTATGATCAGTATCGACAAACCGGATATCGTTGGTAGAGAGCAGATCTTCAAAGTACACTTGAAGCCATTGAAATTAGGCAAAGATGTAGATGCTAAGAAAATTGCTGCGCAGACACCGGGTTTTGCCGGTGCAGAGATCATGAATGTATGTAATGAAGCCGCATTGATCGCTGCGCGTAAAGATAAGCCTGAAATTGAAATGCAGGATTTTCAGGATGCGATTGATCGTGTGATCGGCGGGCTTGAAAAGAAAACAAAAATTATTTCTCCGGAAGAAAAGAAGATCGTTGCTTATCACGAAGCAGGACACGCAGTAGCGGGCTGGTTCTTAGAGCATGCAGATCCGTTGGTAAAAGTAAGTATCGTGCCACGTGGTGTTGCAGCACTAGGTTATGCGCAGTATTTGCCTAAAGAACAGTTCTTGTATACTGTTGAGCAGTTGACAGATGAAATGTGTATGGCACTTGGCGGCCGTGCTGCAGAAGATATTATATTCAATAAAATATCTACCGGTGCATTAAGTGATCTTGAACGTATCACCAAATGGCTTATGGTATGGTGTCAATATATGGTATGAATGATAAGATCGGTCAGGTATCGTTCTATGATTCTAAAGCGGGCGATTACTCGTTTAACAAACCATATTCTGAAGCTACTGCACAAACGATCGATGAAGAAGTTCGCAATATTGTGAATGAAGCTTATAACAGAACGAAGAAGCTTTTGATTGATAAACGGGATGAGCTTGAAATTGTAGCGAAGCAATTGTTAGAGAAAGAAATATTATTTCAATCCGATCTTGAAAAACTGATCGGTAAGAGACCATTTGATACTCAAACAACATACGAAGCATTCACAAATAAAGCAGATGCTCCTATGCCAACACCAAGCATTATTCCGGATCCTGTAAAACAGGAAGGAAACGAAGGCTCTTCAACCTACAATACGAACGAAGGCACATACAATAAATAATTTGTTGAGATGGCTCTGAATCCTTCTAAAGAAGCAATTTTAAAAAAATAAGACAAGGTTTGACCCGGAGGAATGCACTTCCTCCGGAACCAAACTTCACTTCAGATATTTATAGCAGATCCGAAGAAGAGGATTTGTCTGTTGTATTTGCACAACAGTTTTTACAGCACAAAGGCGAATTTTATTTTGTTGAAAATGAAAAAGAACTTTGCGATGTTCTTGCCAATGTTGTTTCTGTAAAAGAATTAAAAAATATTTTTGTGTGGGAAAAGGCATTGATCGATATGCTTGCTCCGTCATCTCTTGTATTTGATACCAGTGAAAAGGACTTCGCTTCTGCCGGTGTTGGAATTACAAGTTGTGAAGCTCTGATTGCACGCACAGGCAGTACTTTGATCAGTTCAGCAAATCTATCAGGAAGACGATTGTCGATCTACCCGCATATTCACATTGTTATTGCTAAAACATCACAGCTGCAGTACGACATTAAAGATGGCTTAGAGTTTATCCGCACGAAGTATGGTGTAAACATCCCATCCATGATTTGCTTGGAAACAGGTCCGAGCAGAACAGCTGATATTGAAAAAACGTTGGTATTGGGTGCGCATGGTCCTAAAGAATTACTAGTCTTTTTAATAGATGATTCAGCGCATTGAGGCCGTAGAAGAAGGCAAAAAAATATATTTCTTGTCCGATTTTCATTTAGGCGTTCCTACGCATGAAGAAAGCCGAAAAAGAGAGGATAAAATCATTCGGTTTTTAAATTCAATAACACCTAAGGCACAGGCAATTTTTTTAGTAGGTGATATCTTTGATTTTTGGTTTGAATACAAGCATGTGATACCAAAAGGTTTTGCAAGGCTTCAAGGTAAGATTGCTCAATTAACAGATGCAGGCATTCCGGTATATATGTACACGGGTAATCATGATCTGTGGATGTTTGGGTATCTGGAAAAGGAATTAGGCGTTACGGTCTTTCACAAACCGGTTGATTGGGAAATTGCAGGCAGAAAATTTTTAATCGGACATGGTGATGGGTTGGGCCCGGGCGATTTTGTATATAAATGCACAAAACAAATATTTGTGAATCCGTTTTTTCAATGGGTTTTTAAAATGACACCACCGGCAATTGGCATGGGCATTGCAAAGTTTTGGTCAGGAAAAAGCCGTCAGCATAATGCAGACGATTCGTTTTTTTGAAGAAAAAGAGTTCTTATGGCAATATTGTAAAGAACAAAACGTCTTATTAGAAAGAGATTATTATATTTTCGGTCACAGACACATGCCTTTAGATTTGCCTGTCGGCAATCAAGGCAGGTATGTAAATATTGGTGATTGGATTGTATTTGATACATATGCTGAATTTGACGGAACTGCACTAAAACTTATATCATGGAAAGAAGCCGCAGATTAGTACTTGGTTTTTTATTTTTTCTTATTACATCATTTAGCCACGCTCAGGTAATAAAACCGCTTAGTACTTCTAAAATTCCCGGACAGATTGGTTGTGTATCTTCAGATGCATATGGCTTTATTTATTTAACAGATCAGTCAGGAAATATTTACAAACTGGATTCTGTTGGAAAACAATTTGTATTGGCATCACCGCCACGCAGAGGACAGATTACTTCAATTGAAGCATCACGTAACGTTAATATTTTCGTTTTCTACAGCGAGTATCAGGTGTATTATTATTACGATCGATTTTTAATGCAGTCTCAATCATTAACATTTTCAAATTCTACGGTTGGTTTTGCCCGGATTGCAACGCCTTCATTAGATCAGAATGTGTGGCTAGTAGATGATCAGGATTTTAGCTTGAAAAAATATAACTCTACTTATTTGTCCGTTGATATTACTACTCCATTAGATCTTATAATAGATCCCGAAGTGTATGATATGAATTTCATGAGGGAGTATCAGAATTTATTATTTATCAATGATGCGAACTCGGGCGTGTTAATTTTTGATAACATGGGCAATTATAAAACCCGTATTCCCGTTCAGGGATTGCAGTACATAAGTTTTTCCGGTGAAGATCTGGTATATATTAAGGATGGAAGCTTGTACCTTATAAATATATATACATACAAAGAACGCAAGTATACAAACGAAGCTTTTACAGGAGCTTCAGCTGCGGTTTTAATCAATAATAGATTACATGTTATAAATAAGGACACCTTATTTATATATTTATTTCAGGAAAAATAATTCATGCGTAGGGGTGGCACAGCTATTATCTGTCTCATTATCGGAAGCAGGTAATAATTTTAATAATACAGTTTCAATAGTAACAGAATGAAATATCTAATTTGTTTTTGCATCAGTTTTTTTCTTGCTATGGGTTATGTGAATGCACAAACAACCTATACAGTATCAGGTAAAGTAGTAGATTCAACAGGAGCCCCCTTAGCTGGAGTGATTATTCGAACCAGTGATGGAGCACTTGGTACTGCTACAGATGACGCAGGCTCTTTTAAGTTGCAGCTGTCTAAAGGATCCTACACAATCATTATATCTTCTTTCGGATATAAGGAACAGCAGAAAGTTATTGAAGTCAACAATAACATAACGCTGGCGATTACAATGGAAGAAGATTATGAAATGTCTGAAGAAATTGTAATTACAGGGAAAGCACCCAATGAGAATGTGACCAACACAAAAATGGGAGCTACTGAAATAACAGTAGAAGAAATAAAGACATTGCCCGCCTTATTCGGGGAAGTTGATATTGTTAAAAATATTCAAACCTTACCGGGTGTGCAGGTTGCAGGAGATGGAAATACAGGCTTGTATGTACGTGGCGGTGGCGCGGATCAAAATTTGATTTTAGTAGATGAAGCCCCTGTATATAATGCATCACACTTATTTGGTATCTTTTCAATTTTCAATGCAGATGCTGTTCAAAGTGCAGAGTTGTATAAAGCAGGTATTCCTTCTCAGTATGGAGGACGATTGTCGTCTTTGTTAGATGTGCGTATGAGAAACGGAGGCGAAAAGAAATTTTCTGCAAGAGGTGGTATTGGGTTAATCGCAAGCCGCTTAACACTTGACGGTACATTTGATAAAGGAAAAGGTACATTCATTGTTTCCGGCAGAAGATCGTATGCGGATTTATTTTTATTGCTATCCTCAAATCCTGAAACAAGAAAAAATAAATTGTATTTCTATGATCTGAATGGAAAGGTAACGTATCAATTCAATAAGAAAAATAGTTTATATCTGTCGTCGTATTACGGTAAAGATGTTTTCAAATTTGGTGGTTTATTCGGAATGGGCTGGGGCAATTTTACATTCACAGCAAATTGGAGCCACCTGTTTTCAGATAAAGTTTTCGTAAATACGATCTACACACATTCTGAATACAGATTCAATTTAGGGATTGGCGGCGAGAACGATCCGTCAGCATTCGATTTTAAAACCGGGATTACTGAAAATGCTATCAAACAGGATTATCAGTATATACCAAACATCCGACATGCATTACACTTTGGCTGGTCTGTAAGTCAACGTCAATACAATTCAGGTAATTTTGTTCCGGCAAGCAGCAATTCAATTTTTGAAGCAACACAAATACCTAAATACCATTCATTGGAAGGTGCCTTGTTTGTTTCCAATAAACAAAAGCTTTCAGAAAAATTGACATTGGATTATGGCTTGCGATTGAACATGTTTAATAACGTAGGTACAGGTACTGTATATAACTACGACGGGCACCCGGTTACCGGAACAAAAATAGATTCAACGGTATATAGTAAAGGTGAGATCATAAATACATTCTGGGGTCTGGAACCACGTATTGCAGCACGTTACATTCTGGATGAAGAGTCATCTCTTAAAATCGGATTCAATCGTAATTACCAATACATTCACCAAATATCAAATTCACTTTCTCCGGTGCCTTTTGATGTATGGGTGCCAAGTAATGATTATTTCAAACCGGAAGCTGTAAATCAATATTCAATCGGATACTTTAGAAATCTAAAGGACAATATGTATGAAACTTCTGTAGAAGGATATTACAAAACATATACAAATTCTATTGATTACATTGACAACGCGAATTTATTATTGAATCCGCAGATCGAAACGCAGGTGTATTCAGGTAAGTCATGGAGCTATGGTGCTGAATTTTTCCTTAAGAAAAAGAGAGGGCGTTTGACAGGCTGGGTAAGTTATACCTTGTCATGGAGCTACAAAAAAATCGATGGAATTAATAATAACGAAAAATATTTTGCAGGATACGATCGCAGACATAGTTTGAATGTTATTGCATCCTATAAAATCAGCGAACGTGTTACCTTTGGCGGTCAGTTTGTATACGGTACCGGCCGTCCGATCGGTTTGCCAAACGGAGGATATCAAGTAGATTACTTCTGGCTGGGTACCTATCCGGAAAGAAACTCATATCGATTGCCAAGTTATCACCGCTTAGATCTTTCGATTACAATTGATTCACGTAAAAAAGAAGGTAGAAAATGGGAAGGAAGCTGGAGCTTCTCAATCTACAACGTGTATGGCTTTGCACACATCAACCCATGGACTGTTGTAGCACAAACAAATAAAGACACAGGTAATAAAGAATACGTTGCTATTTATTTCCCGGCACCAATACCATCTGTTACGTATAATTTTAAATTCTAATTTGTCATGAAAAATATACTAATATTATTATCAACTCTTGTATTGTTTTCTTGTCAGAAAGTGATTGATATTCATCCGGCAACCGGAGAGCAGAAAGTTATTATACAAGCGTATTTATATAATGATTCTATTGCGTATGCAATTATTACAAAGTCTACGGATTACCTGGCAAACACACCGCCGCCAAGCATCTCCAATGCTGTTGTTACCTTGTCTGATGATAATGGGAATTCAGAAGTGCTGACCTGGAATTCTTCGCTAAATCGTTTTGAAAGTGTTACGATGAAAGGCGTAATTGACGATACGTATACATTAACGGTAGATCTGGAAGGAAAGACATACAGTGCTACTTCTACGCTTTTATATTTAGATCCTGTTGACAGTATCACCGTTGTAAAAGAAGAAGAAACAACGTTTAATGCTGAAGGATATTATATGAAGTTGTATGGTACAATTCCTACAAACGTTGATAAGTATTATTTATTCAAAGGGTATTCTGCAGATTCAGCATTAAACGGACCAAACGATATTGCTTACGCAGACAATTTACTGATTTCAGGAAAGCTTGATGGTATTGATATGGGTTATAAGTGTGATTCGCTTGAAACTGCTAAGCTTGAGATATACTCTCTTTCCTTGCCGGCCTATAAATTTTATTCGGCAGCAAGTTTACAACTTAACAATGATGGCGGTTTCTTCTCTACACCGCCGGCTAATGTACCCAGCATGTTTAACAATGGTGCCGTTGGTCTGTTCCAATGTTCAGCTGTGCAGGTGTTAACAACCTATGTCGAGCTGCAATGAAAAAAGATCGGATATTATTTTGATGATAATAAAGAAAGTGGTCGGACGTTTTACGTTCGACCACTTTCTTTATTATTGGCCCGTCAATAGGCGTAGCAAATAGAAGGTATTATGCATACTTTTGATTGGCTGTGATTTTAATTTGTTATGAAAAATATAATAATACTGTTATATTCTCTTTTATTGTTTTCCTGTCAGAAAGTAATTGACATTCATCCGTCAACCGGAGAACAGAAAGTTATTATACAAGCCTATTTATATAAAGATTCCATTGCACATGTCATTGTTACAAAGACTGCGAATTACCTGACAAATACACCGCCGGAAAACATCTACAGTGCTGTTGTTACCTTGTCTGATGATCATGGTAATTCTGAAGTGTTGGGCTGGAATACTACGCTCAACCGTTTTGAAAGTACTTCGATGAAAGGTGTGATTGATGAGACCTATACATTGAAGGTAGATCTGGACGGTAAGTCATATAGCGCCACCTCCACACTGTTATACTTAGATCGGCTCGACTACGCTATTGTATCAGAAGGAATGTATTTTGGTGCAAATGGGTATTTTATGCAGCTATATGGAACAATCCCAACAAACGTAGATAAATATTTTTTATTCAAAGGATATTCAAATGATTCCTTGTTAAATGGACCAGACGGAATTTATTATGCGGACAATACCATGATCTCCGGAGTTGTAAATGGATATCAGCTTGGAATGAATTATGTGCCGAATGAAATGGCTAAAGTTGAAATATACGCATTAACCTTGCCGGCATACCGGTTTTATGAAGCAGCAAATTTACAGCTTAACAACGATGGTGGTTTTTTCTCTACACCGCCGGCAAATGTGCCGAGTATGTTTAGTAATGGTGCGATTGGCTTGTTTCAATGTTCTGATACGCAGGTTATGAAAACGTATGTTCATCAATAAGGGGAAATTGCTGTTGTTGGTATTCCCGCCAGCTCTGCAATTGTATGATGAACCGAAATCAACGCGGGCTACCAACAATCCGCTGCTCTTAAATGGTATCACCCATGGTTGTTGGTGATCTGCGTAAACGCGCTTCCTCTACCTTTATATTTGATCAGGCAGAAACACCAACAACAGCAAAGCGGTCTGATGACTGCTGAAAAATAAACGTTGTGTTTTTATTTTTTCGGAACCATGATCCGCAGCGACTGCGGTACACATCTTACAGTAATCGATGTTCCCAATATAATAGGTTCTCCATCAATGTGCGCCGGCCCTTCCGCGTTTCGTTCTATTGCAATCGTTTTAAATAAATCGTGATGAATAGCACTATCTGTATCTAATTTTTTCGAAAAGAGTTTATATACTTTCTCTATGGCTTGCAGCACATTTACCGGTTTCATTAATACCACATTCAATTGCTGATCGGATAGGGAAGCATTGGGCGCAATAAACGCATTGTTGCCGTATTGATTTGCATTTGCAAACGTACACAGCAAAAAAGTACCGTTGATCTCTTTGTCTTCGTTTATGCGGATGTGTAAATGATCCCCTCTGTAACTGCGTACTTTTTTTATAAATGCTTTGACATACGTTTTTAAACCACGGGTAGGCAGTTCATCAAAAACTTTTGTAACGTGTGCATCTAAGCCGATACCTGCGGTACAGAAAAAGGGTATGCCGTTGATATTCCCATTGTCAATTGTCTGGACGGAGAAATCGTTCATTAATTCAATTGCTTTTACAGGATCTAACGGAATGCCTAAATGTCGCGCTAAGCCGTTGCCTGAGCCCATTGGAATAATACCTAAACTTGTTTTGGTGTGCAGGAGCGAAGATGCTATTTCATTCATGGTGCCATCTCCGCCAACAGAAATAATGTATGGGATGCCTTCTTGTGCGGCTTCTGCAGCGATCTCTCTACCATGGCCGGCATAACGTGTCAATACAATTTTAATTCTGCTGCGATCCGTTTTTAGTGTATTGTAGATCATCTCAGAAATATTGTGTTTTCTGGTTGTACCTGATACGGGATTGATGATAAACAAAAATAAAATTTCCGGATTTGAATCTGCCATAATATG
Source organism: Carex myosuroides (assembly GCA_028015225.1). Lineage (NCBI taxonomy): Eukaryota > Viridiplantae > Streptophyta > Magnoliopsida > Poales > Cyperaceae > Carex > Carex myosuroides. The sequence goes on along the minus strand of JANSWA010000093.1, from coordinate 14,848 downwards.
TAAATATATAGAATGCAGATTGATGTACAAATTTCAGGATTATAAAAAATAGTTAAATGATTTTGAAGAGAAACTGCCGGAACGAATCAATACCCGCCCATATACGTCGCATTTTGCTTATTCACTTTCAGATCACGTAACAAAGAAGACTTCGCACTAAGCGTGAAGAAGAATGATTGTCTGTCTCCAAACGGCACTACATTTAAGCTCATCTGCCAGCAATGCAGGTCTCTGAAAATTTGTATGGTTGTATAACCAAGTTTTTTATTAAGCACATCATAACCTGAAGTAACTTTTAGCTTCCAGTTGTCAGACACTTTAATATCACCATTAAAAGTAAGTGAATTCACATAGGTAGATGGAGCTTCTCCAATCTTTGTATAACTAATATTATAACTGACAAATAAATTCCACGGTACATTAAAATCTACGTATTGGTCTGCACCTGCAATGACATAGTTCGCGGCATTTGGATTTAAGGTGCTTACAGGGCGCTGACTTTTTTGTCCGTTTGGATTTAAGTTGGAGCTTAATGAAATGTTGTAATTGGTTAAGATCGCAAGCTTTTGGTTTTCGGTATTATTGAACCATAGATTATCGGTACGTCTCTGAATGTAGGATTTGCCAATGATCGTATCCAGAACAGTGATATACGGATCAAACACACTTGCGAAGTTAAAATCCACCCGATCAAAGAAACGGCTGCGTGCACTTATGTTGAACAGCGACCATTGCAGAGAATCTGCACCAAAATTATACGAACCTGCAAGGTTAAAGCTTTCAAGCAGCTTTATTTTTTTTGTGGGACTTAAACCCGTTGTATCCTTGCGGTCACGTACTTTACCTTCAAGGGTATTTTGAAGATTCACAGTTAAGCTATTGATGGTTCCGCTTCCTGGTCCACCATAAATGAAGCCTTGATATCTGGAATAAGGCGTTGGCGTTCTACCTTGGTTTGCGTTATAAATTGAATCGTTTGTATAGAAATATTTATCACCGGCCATATCAACCATGTCTGGCCTGTAGGTATAGGTAAACGTAGGGATAAATGTATGGCGGATTCCTTGTAAGACCTTACTATTAATACGATACATGCCGTACATACGTGTCGTTAAGCCAGCAGTAAAATTAGCCGAGAAAGCCGTGTTTAATCCTTTTGAAGGATCTTGTTGTTCAACAACCAATGGTCCGGGCAGAGGCGGCGTACCAGTATAATTACGTGTTGTATCGTAATTCAGCTTTTCAGCATAGATCCAGTTCTCCAGATTGATGCTTGGGTTCAGACTTAAATATTTAAACAGCTTAAATGTTGTTCCTATAGGCACCGTATTTTTTACGCCCCATTGACCGTTTTCAAGTATTTGCTTGTAGTACTTTTCTATGGTTACGATGGTATCCTGATATACATTGCCATCCTCTAGTGTCGCATTTGTTAACCGGTTCGTTGCTACAAATTTTGTACTCCCGTTGTAGGCAATGTTTATTTTTTCATACCATTTATCTCCGTTGCCAACTTTAGATTTGAATGGATAGATCCGGTTCATCGAGAAGTTTACATCCGGCAACGTAACAGTCATTACTTTTGTTTGCGTGTTCTGATCCTGTCTGAAAGCAACAGACATATTAAAGGGAGAATTACGGAATGTTTTTGACCAGGAAACGTTTGAAGCGAAATTGGTGCTTTGATAATTTATCGGATTGTATGTATTGGCTGCATAATATTTACTTGAACTGATGTTGACACTTGCAGATAAACGGCTGGATTTATTTCCGATGGTTGTGTGGTTCCAGATAAAATTATAAAGTTCAGGAGCTTTTGTTGTATCTGAAAAGCCTTCTTTAACTTTACTATAACTAAAAGCGGCATTGCCCGAATAATTATAGCGTTTGACATAATTTGCAGAAAGCGATACGCGATAACTTTTATTGGCATACAAGTCTCCGATAATTTTTGCTCCCACATAATCATTTACAGCCCAGTAATAACCTCCGTTGCTGATAAAAAAACCTCTGCTTCTGGATTCTCCGATCGTTGGAAAAATAACGCCGGATTTGCCTCTGCGCGTAACAGGAAAGAAGCCCAACGGTAATCCCAGTGGCGTTGGTATGCCCATGATTTCCATGTGGAACGGGCCTGTAACAACTTTGTCGCTGGGAATAACTTTTAACTTACTGGCATTGATGGAAAAGTGCGGATGCGGCAGATCACACGTTGTATACAATGCATGTTTAACATAGATCGCTTCGGGAGTCCTTTTTACCGGACCGCCATGTATGTACCCGTCTCCCTGGCGTGTTACAATTCCTTTAATAATTCCTTTGCCGCTTTTCATATTGTAACGGATCGAATCCGCCACATACATATCTGCGCCTTCTTTAAATACAGGCTTGCCGATTACTTTACCGGTTAAGGAATCTGTTTTGCCATACGCACTGACTTCGCTGTCTACCCAGTTTATGATTAAATATTCTGCCGTAATATTTTTGCTTCCATAGGTAACTTTCGCCTCTCCGTATAGGTACACGCGCTGTTCTGCCATGCTCATGCGGATAGAATCACGGCACGTATACTGGATCCGTGTTTCAATATCACTTTTAGGAATTGCAACGGTGTCAATGGCGCTGATTTTCATTGAATCAAGCGTCTGCGTATGTTCGGGTTTTTTACGCGTTGTATCTGCAATGGGCTTGAGCAGATCTTTCGTGAAATTTTGTTTTAAAGAATCGGATATAGGAGTTTGAGCACTGATTAATTCGGCATTTAAAATGCAGAAAATCAATGAAATTATACGGATTATACCGACTTTATATTTCAGAATTAAATTAAAATTCACAACTTTGGGCAAAGTTATTGTATTAACTTCATAAATGAATACAAGGTGAAAAAAAATCTTTCCATACTTTTTACAATAATAGTATTAACATTATCATCATTTTCCCCTCTTGGTGTGCACTCTTACAAAGTTCGTACCATAGTTCTGGATGCGGGTCATGGTGGGAAAGATCCTGGTTGTCATGGAACTACAGGTGTCGAAGCCAAAGTGACCCTTGCCGTAGCGCTGGAACTGGGCAGGATCATTAAAGAAAATATGCCCGAAACAAAGGTGTATTATACACGAATGAGCGATAATTTCATTGAATTGCACGATCGTGCAAGTATTGCAAACCGCAACAATGCCGATCTTTTTATATCCATTCATTGCAATTCAGGCCCTACGACTGCTTATGGCACAGAAACCTATGTAATGGGACTGCATGCTTCAGAAGATAATCTGAATGTTGCCAAAAGAGAAAATGAGGTTGTTTTGAAAGAAACAGACTATAAAAAGAATTACGATGGTTTTGACCCGAAATCACCTCAGGCACATATACTTTTTTCACTTTACCAAAATGCGTATATTGAAAACAGTATTCTAATGGCATCGAAAGTCGAACATCAATTTTCGGCTCGTGTCGGAAGAACCAGCAGAGGAGTGAAGCAAGCCGGGTTTTTAGTACTCTGGAAAACTACCATGCCAAGTGTATTGATTGAGCTGGGTTACTTGACAAATGCTTCCGAAGAAAAATATTTAACCAATAAAAGCAATCAGGTTTTATTGGCTTCAGGGATTTACAGAGCAATAAAAGAATACAAATTAGAAATAGAAAATTAGTCTTTACCATATACCATTAAGAGTGAAAATATCTAAAGAATTTAAAGTTGGCTTAATGACCCTTGTTGCAGGAGTTACCTTATATCTGGGGTTTAATTTTTTGAAAGGGGCGGATGTATTTTCTAATTCCAATACGTATTATATCAAATATTCTAAGGTAGATGGTTTGGCACCTTCAAATCCGGTTCTAATTAACGGGTTTCAGGTTGGGAAAGTAAAAACGCTGACATTGAACCAACAGGACAATAACAGTATTCTTGTTTCGATCGAAGTAAACAAAGATATCCTGGTTGGAGACGGCACCTATGCTGAAATTGCCAAGGACCTATTGGGCAGTATGAGTATTGTATTGAAAATGGGTAAAAACACCAAACAGTTTTCAAATAAGGATACTATCAGAGGTGGTTTTCAATTGAGTCTTACTGATATGCTGGGCAGTAAGGCCTATCCGGTAATTGATCATCTGGATACTACTCTGGTACATGTGAGTCGTATGCTCGATAACGATATGCGCGCAAAATTATACGGCACGCTGGCAAATCTTGAAGCTATATCCGGCATTTTGAAAACAACCATGCAATCCGGACAAAGTAACCTGGATGGCACATTTAGAAATTTAAATATCCTAACAGCCAATCTGGTAGAAACAGAGAAAAATCTGACTCCGATCATGAATAAATTTGGTGCAGTTGCCGATAGTCTGAATGATCTGGAACTAAAGCAGGCAGTAGAAAATGCAAACGTACTGCTGGTTGAATTGAATAAATCTGTTTCAAAATTAAACAGTGGTGAGGGAACCTTAGGCGCATTGCTGAATGATAAAACTGCTTATGACAATCTGAACAAAACACTTACCGATCTGGATGCCTTATTGCTTCATATCAACAGAGATCCGAATCATTTCTTTGCACCATTCGGGAAGAAGGATAAAGAGAAGAAAAGTAAATAATTATAAATTATAAATCGTTGAATTTTAAGGCTGAAAGCCTTGCATAACATAACTTGGGACATCGCCCCAAGAAAACAAAGGCCCCGGAGCATATCCGGGGCCTTTGTTTTTCCGTAGATATAAAAAGAATATATTGTATGGGTAAAGTACGTTGCTGCGAATTAAGAAACGATTACACTTTACACTCTAAACTTTACACTTAAAAACGTTCAACAACGTTCTTAAACTTATTACATAAAACTTATAACATCCAACCTATGGATATCGAATTCAATAAAAACGAAGATGCTTTAAAGATGCTTTGCCATGCATTAAAAATGCGTTTGCAGAAAGTAGCGTTAGGTGGCGGTGAGAAGCGTTTAAAAGCGGAACAGGAAAAAGGAAAGATGACAGTGCGCGATCGTATTGCGTTATTGTTTGATAAAAATACGACTGCTATTGAAATAGGCGCCCTTGCAGCAGAAGATATGTATACCGAAGTGGGCGGTTGTCCGTCTGCCGGAGTAGTTGTTAAAATGGGCTATGTAGAAGGTCGACTTTGTATTGTTGTTGCAAACGATGCTACAGTAAAGGCTGGTGCTTGGTTTCCGATGACAGCCAAGAAAAATTTACGTGCACAGGAAATTGCTATGGAAAACCGTGTGCCTATTGTATACCTCGTTGATAGTGCAGGCGTTTTTCTGCCCATGCAAAATGAAGTGTTTGCGGACAAAGAACATTTTGGACGCATCTTTAGAAACAATGCATGGATGTCTTCCGAAGGTATTTTGCAGATTGCAGCTGTGATGGGAAGCTGTGTTGCAGGCGGAGCCTATTTACCGATCATGTCAGACGAAGCATTCATTGTTGAAGAAACAGGCTCTATTTTTTTAGCCGGTTCGTATCTCGTAAAAGCAGCTATCGGCGAAACCATCGATAATGAGGCGCTGGGCGGAGCTACTACCCAGACAGAGATTTCCGGGATCATTGATCATAAATGCAAAAGCGATGAAGAATGTCTGACACGTATTCGTGCTGTATTTGCGCATACAGGTCATAACGCGAAGGCCGGCTTTGATCGTATCGCTGCTGCAAAGCCAGCATTAAAGGAAGAAGAGATTTATGGTTTGTTGCCTCAGGACCGAAGCAAGCCTTATGATATGATGGATATTATCAATCGTTTGGTTGATGAATCGAAATTTGAACCCTATAAAGACTTATACGGACAAACAATTATTTGCGGCTATGCACGCATTGATGGCTGGGCTGTAGGAATTGTGGCGAACCAGCGCAAGATTGTTAAGACAAAGAAAAATGAAATGCAGATGGGTGGGGTTATTTATTCAGACTCCGCAGATAAGGCTGCGCGTTTTATTATGAATTGTAATCAACGCAAAGTGCCCCTATTGTTTATTCAGGATGTGACTGGTTTTATGGTCGGCAGCAGATCGGAGCAAGGAGGAATTATTAAAGACGGTGCGAAGATGGTGAATGCAATGGCCAATTCGGTTGTGCCGAAGTTTACGGTAATCATAGGGAATTCGTACGGTGCAGGAAATTATGCCATGTGTGGGAAAGCATATGATCCGCGACTGATCGTTGCGTGGCCGGGTGCACAGATAGGTGTTATGAGCGGAGCATCGGCAGCGAAGACATTGTTGCAGATCAAAGTTTCTTCATTGAAAGCAAAAGGTCAGGAGATGACACCGGAAGGCGAAGCAGAATTGTTAAAAGAAATCACAGATAAATACAACGAAGAATTGTCGCCATACTACGCCGCTGCCCGTTTGTGGATCGATGCAGTGATTGATCCGTTGGAAACAAGAACCTATGTATCAATGGGTATTGAAGCAGCAAATAATAATCCTGAAATGAAGCGTTTTAATGTTGGGGTATTACAAACGTGATGAATATATTTGAGTATGGAAGAGAGCAAAATCAAGGCATTGATATCCTTATTGGATGATGAAGATATAGAAGTAGTATCTCAGGTAGAGAAAGAATTTCTGGCTCAGGGAGGTAGTGTCATTCCATATCTGGAAAAAGAGTGGGAGCAGAATTTTAATCCGGTTGTTCAAAAACGAATTGAAGATCTGGTACACATCCTGCAGTTTGTGTTGTTGGAAGATCGGTTTGCTAAATGGAAAAAAAATGGCGGCGAAGATTTGATGGAAGGTCTGTGGCTGATCTGTACATATCAATATCCGGATCTGGAATTCAGCACGATCAAAAGTGCCATGGAACAAATATATTATGAGGTATGGCTGGAGATGAAGCCAGACATGCTGCCAATGGAACAAGTGCGTACATTGAATAATGTGTTGTTTACAAAATTGAAATTCAGTTCGAATACGAAGAATTTTCATTCCCCTGCGAATTCTATGATCAGTCAGGTGCTGGAAAGTAAAAAAGGCAACCCGATTTCTTTATGCGCAATCTATATGATGGTTGCTCAGAAATTAAAATTGCCGATTTTTGGCGTCAATCTTCCGAGTTTATTTATCCTTACCTATAAAAACGATCACTCACAATTTTACATCAATGCATTTAATAAAGGGTTGATCTTTACAAAAGAAGATATCGATAATTATTTACATCAGCTGAATCTGGCTCCAATAGATGTTTTCTATCAGCCATGTTCAAACATTGATATTGTAGCAAGGGTATTGCGTAACTTAATTAATTCGTTTGAAAAATTATCTGAAACGGATCGGGTAGAAGACGTTAAAAAGATGCTTCATTTTTTGACAGGAGAAAAATATTAGAAAAGTTTATACAACGACTAACAATGGCCGAAATGGAATTTTAAATAATTCATTGTTGTTCTATTGTCGTATCGAATGGAAATATCAAGATTGATTGCCGTTGTTGGTGTTCTGCAAAAGCTGCGAATGGTTATCATTGATTTGCTCAGGCAGAAACACCAACAATAGCTAAATACTGTACTATCTATGAAACATATTTTCAAAAAATGGATTATTCTTCCGGCGTTGTTTGTGAGTTTTGCTGCCTGCTCACAAGATCAGAAATCTCAAACTCCCGGAAAGACAGATACCATAAGTCAATCACCTTTAATCATACCCAATATGACTGCTAAAGATCCAGCCAACTATAATGCATTAACACCCGAAGAAACCAGGGTAATTGTAAATAAAGGTACGGAACGACCATTTACAGGTAAGTACTACAATACCAAAGAGCCTGGTACATATATATGCAGAAGATGCAATGCACCTCTCTACCGTTCATCGGATAAGTTCGATTCGCACTGCGGATGGCCTAGTTTTGACGACGAAATCCCTGGTGCTGTAACTCGTGTGCCGGACGCAGATGGCCGTCGCGTAGAAATTATCTGCACAAACTGTAAAGGTCACTTAGGGCATGTATTTGAAGGCGAACAGATGACGGATAAAAATGTGCGCCACTGTGTGAACTCTGTTTCGATTGAGTTTGTACCTGCTAAATAGTGGACAGTGGTGTCAGTATGATTTATAACATTGGTCAGACCACTTTTTTTGTGGTCCGACCAATGGTTATTAGTTCTAAGTTTGAATGATTTATTCCATTTTATATTTCTTAAGCTGCAATAAACGTATTGAAGCAAGTAAGGTAGCAATTGAAAAAAACGATAATATTAATATTTTTCCGTATTGATTGAAGAAGCTTTTTATTTCGATTTCTGCAGGGTTATTAGTATTAAGATATACGGTAACATGGTCGCCTGCAGAATAGCTTGCAGGGTTTGAGCCACTCTTAGAATCGTGTTCTTTATAGTTTACTCCATTGTATGTATAGGCAAGAACCGGATAATAAAATTTGCCGCTTCTTATATTGTCAATTACTTCTGCTTCAACCGACAAACTTGTTTCTGTTAATTTTGTTTCTCTTTGATATTCCAGATAAGCAATATAGCCAAGCAAGCCACTTGCCAATATAAGAATGATTGCCCAAATAATATTTTTCATTGTAAAAGGATTTGAGTGATATAGGTCTACTGACCAATATTTACGGATAACTTAATTTCTTCTCTGCTAAAATTAATTTTTTCGATATTCAAATGTTCAGGAGCAAAGATATCATGAAGCTGTTTACCTGATTCTATTTTTTCGATCAATGACAATCCATGTTGTTTTATTTTATCCGGATAGGCAGCAAGTGTTTTTTTGAGACCTGCGTAATCTGTGTAACCAACGTTCTGTAATATATAAAACATATTGTGCACGAAATTTTCATTGCTGGCAACAGGATAGTTCACACGGTCTTTCATTGCTGTTATCTGACCATTGCAAGGATAAAAATCAAAATATTCAATCGTATTGATTTTAGGACCTATACCTTTTATATAATTCAAAAGCTTTATGATCAGGTTTTTATTTTTCTGCAGGAATTTATTTTTTCGAATCGTGTTTAAGATAGAACGGTTTTCGTACGTCCAGAGCGCATAGGTTACCGACAATTCTTTTGGATAAAAAACAACATGCGGTGTATTGGTTTCTATGAACTCAATATTGTACAACGGATTTTTATATTCCTTGTCGATCTTAATTGAAGTACGAGCTGTTTCAGGATCAATTGAAAATCCTTGTTTGAAAATGATCGATTCGTATCCTGGTCCGTATGGAGCTACAGAGGTCAATAGCAATGTGCCATGGTGATGGATGCTTTGATGTGTAATGTTTGTAGCCCTGTCCGGCAAAGGCAGCCAGAAATGTGCTAAGAAGGATATTGATGCATTGTCTGTAATCGTCATCGCGATCACTGGATTAATACGCTCCTGCAGAAAAAAGCCTTCGCTCTTAATATTCCGGTCAATGATTTCTAAAAGAATCGCTTTGTTCTTTGCCATTTCCACAAGCAGCTCTTTAGATAAGGCGTGGGCAATGCGGGGTTGATTCTTTTTGAAAATATTGGTTAATGAAGCATTATAATAATCAAGACCTTTCTTCATACAATTAATACAGCTGTTGGTAGTGGTTAATTTTGTCGCTGTGAATTAAAATATAATTGCTTTCAAAATAAGCATCTGCAAACGGTTCTAATTTTTTTGTCGTTTGATTGTAAATAAACGTTTTGTAGCCCGCAGCAGATATGAAATCTTTCAGATCCTGCTCTTTAATGCCGAAACCATCTAAAAAGAAGGGGTTGATCTCAATTAAGATAACAGGCTTGTGTTTTTGGATAAGCTGCTGCATCCCTTTCAGCGCGAAATATTCGGCGCCTTCTATATCCATTTTAACGAATGAAATATTAGTTGCATCCGTAATGGCAGTATCTAAGGCCACAACCTGGCATTGATACGCTTCGTTTTTATTGAATTGGTAATGCTGGTCTTTGCCTTCAAGTTCGTTGTTGCGTTCAGCCATATGTGCCTGTCCGGCAGCAATACCACCAAAATCTACTACGGGTACATTAAATGTTTTTACTTCATTGGATTCACCTACACCTTGTAAAAATAATTGAACATTTGCCAGTTTGTAATGCTTGATCAGCATAGCACAAACTTTATGTGTAAATGGAATAGGCTCGTACGCATATACTTTTTTGGACTGCTGTCCCATAGCAACCGTGTAGTATGCATAATTTGCCCCGATGTCAATGGACTCTGCATCTTTAGAAAGAAAGTATGGAAGCAGTTCCATTTCCTTTTCTTCAACAAGTTTATTGTCTATGTCTTTTATTTTGGCATAAAATTGAAATTTTGCATAGGCATTTTTTCCAAACAGCTTAAAAAGCAGGGGTTTTAGGGCTGTTCGGAGAGGGGAGTTTACTTGAGACATACAAGATGGGGAGATGTATAAAAATGGATCTTCTCACACAGTGCGAAGATCCATTTTGTATGAATAATTTACAGGATCGAAATCGGAGCTTAGACGTTAAAGTTGCTTCAATAGACAACCTACAGGTCTTGTTTCAGAGATCTTGATCGATTTGTTGGTTATCATTGCAGTGATGGCATCGCTTAAGAACGAAATGGATACATCCGTACTGCTTTGAGGATTGTCGTCAATAGATCCTTTGTATACAAGCCTGAAAGAGTTTTCCATTTTTTTCAGTACAAAAGCATCAGGTAAACGTGAAACCCCGAAACTGATGGCAAGTGATTGCGTTGTATCTGCCAGATAGGGATATAAGGATTCGTCGTTTTGAACTTTTTTGCGCATCGCTTCAATCGTCTCTTGTTTGTCGGATTTACTTACAGAAGAATTTACCAGAAGAAATGCTACACCACTTGAATTGTATCTTTTTGCAAGATTGATGATACGTTGTTCGTATAGTTTTGCATACGGACAACTGTTGTTAACAAAAATAATCACTACAACTTTTTTATCGTTGTAATCACTTAAAGAGATCGGTGCTTCATTTGTGACATTCATAAGGGTGAAATTTTTTATTTCATCACCAATGACATAGCCGCCTAATGTCTGCGCAAAGGAAGACATTGATAGAGCAAAAAATAAAATCAAGAAGAAATTTTTCATGGTTTAAAGTAAAATTACACGTTTTATAAACGATTTCTTTAATAGAATTTTAAAAGGATCACAAGTGCTAATCCTGTTCAATGTACATTTTTCTAATCTATGTTAAAAGCAACAATATAATTATCATATTCAAAGAATAGTATTCTGTATGTATTCGCTGCCAGATGGATCAGTGTTTCACCATGATTTAAACCAACAGGAATAGGATCAACAATTATATCATCTTTCAGGGAAATACCTGTTGCTCCCGCAAGTTTATATCCGGCTTCTTTTATGCACCAATATTGGGTCATGTGTCTTATGTCATCAGAAAATTCTTCTTCAAAAAGGAATTTCTTTCTGATAGCAAGAATTTTTGTATCAATCCGTTCAATGTCGATCCCTACAGGTTTGCTTTTATCGATAATGGCGGCTGCATATGCATGTGAATGACTGATCGAGACTTGTCCGTTTTGTTCACATAAATAAGGTTTTTTATCCGGCATTTTAAGCGTTCCCGCATAGGATAGTTGTAAATGTTCACAAACCATGCCAACAGTGAGCCGGCTCGCTAACCATTCTTGTTTTTTACTTGGGTGAGAGATGCTTGCCAGATAAGCCTTTTCTTCGTTTCCAAAGGTATATGTCTGTTCAAGAGTTTTTAGTTCTTCCTGAATATTCCATAGCCCCCAGGCTCTTTGATTGTCTAAATTATGAATGGTAATAATTGGCATTTTATCTGATCATTGATGGAACAAAGTACGGATTTTTTAGACGTTATCCGAACCCCAAAACAGTGTCTTGTTCGCGTGTGGCATTAAATCAGCACATTGTAAATTGTGTGATTATACGTATTTGCTGCTATACTTGTTATGCCAGCAGAACACTTATGCACATTCAGGCGAATGCTGTGGATAATACATGAATAATTGGTAAATTTATCATTAGGTAAAGGATGCAGACCATACTTATTTATCCGTAGTCGAACCACATATTTGCAAAACGCATGAAGCAGAGTATTCACGTTCAAAAATTGGGGGTGTATAAAGGACACAACGATTCGATTTACGCCCTGGAAACAGGCGTAAGCGATACGATGTTTTATACTTCGGGCGCAGATGGAATGGTTGTATCCTGGGATCTTAACAAACCGGATGAAGGTAAGTTAATAGCCAAGCTTCCTAATTCGGTATATGCCCTGTGCTTTGTTCCTCAAACGCATGAATTGTATGTAGGGCATAATTTTGAAGGCATTCATGTGATCGATACCGATACCAATACAGAAAAAAGATCTGCCCAAATTACCAAAAGCGCAATCTTTGATATCAAGAAATACGAAGATTGGTTGCTTGTTGCTACGGGAGATGGTTATTTGATCGTGCTGGAATCAAGGGATTTGAGTACGATAGCCAAATTGAAAATTACAGATGCCAGCATACGTGTAATTGCCATTCACCCGAATAAAAAACAATTAGCAATTGGCAGCAGCGATCATTTGGTTCGGGTGATTGATCTGCCGAGTTTACGTATTACGCATACATTAAAGGGGCATACAAATTCTGTATTTGCATTGCAGTATTCGCCTGATGGTGAAGTTCTGTTGAGCGCCGGAAGAGACGCACACATTATCGTTTGGGATATGCGCACATATACACCCTTACATTCTATTGCTGCTCATATGTATGCTATCAATCATATAGCTTTCAGTACTTCGGGCAAGTATTTTGTAACGGCCAGCATGGACAAATCCATCAAAGTGTGGGATGCCGCGCAATTTAAATTACTGAAAGTAATTGATAAATCCAGACATGCAGGTCACGGTACCTCAGTAAATAAAGTATTGTGGACCGCTTTTAATCATACAATCATTTCTGTTAGCGACGATCGTACTATTTCAATCTGGAATGTTGATCTGCCGCACGGACTTATATAATTTACGCACGTAATTAAAAACGAACATGAAAATTACTCCGATTGAAATAAGACAAAAAGATTTCAATAAAGTATTTAGAGGTTATGATAAAGAGGAAGTTGATGCTTTCTTAAAATCACTTTCTCAGGAATGGGAAAAACTAATGGACGAAAACCGCGATGTGAAAAGCCGTTTGGAACAGGCAGATCGTGAAATTACGCGCTTACGTGAAGTTGAAAGTTCTTTGTTCAAAACAATTAAAAATGCGGAAGATACAGGTGCAAGTTTAATTGACCATGCACAGCGCCAGTCAGACTTGCATATGCGTGAAGCACAAATGAATGCGGAAGCGATCATGAGTGAAGCCCGTAACCGTGCCCGTAAAACCGTGGAAGAAGGTGAAGTGGAAGCACGTACCCTTGTTGCTAAATTAATAGATGAAGTAACAACTTTACAAAAAGAATACTCTGAAATTGAATTTAAGAAGCAGCACGCTATTCAGGAGCTGCAAGCGTTGGGTGAAGGTTTATTGGAGCGCGTTCAAAGAGAAAAAGCAAAACCAAGCCGTGCAGAAACGGAACAGCGTATTGAGAAAGTAATTGAAGCTGCGAAGTCAATAAATACAAATGTTGCAGACGATTTTTCCGGACATGAGCTTAAGACAATCATTAAGCCCATCTCTGATGTAGTAGACAAAAACGTTGTTCGTGATCCGGATGCGCCTTTGTTTAATCTTGAAACAATACCACCTGCATTTGTGTCTAAATCAGTTGCAGATAAAGCGAAAGAGGAATTACCGAAAATATCAGCTAAAGAAGAAAAAACGAAACCAAAGGATGATCCTAAGGAAAGTTCAGGCTCGTTTTTCGATTCTATCTAAATTTCAATCAACGCTATGGACGCAATTATTTCGTTAGAGGGGTTAAAGTTTCATGCCTTCCATGGAGTGCACCCGCAGGAGCGCCTGGTAGGCTGTATTTTTATGGTTGACATACATCTATCCATGTTGCCTTTGGCAGATGGCTTTAAAGACGATCTGTCACGGACGATCGATTATGAGCAGGTGTATAAGATCGTGGCGAAAGAAATGAGCGAGCCGAAACATTTGATCGAGACGCTGGCGGAAAATATTCTGACAAACATCTTCGCACATTTGCCTTTGGTTGAGCGTGCACATGTTGTTATTTCTAAAATGCATCCTCCTGTAGGAGGCGAGTGTTTAAAGTCTAAAATTGAACTCAGGAAGCAGCGTTTGTATTAAAAATAAAGCCGGTTACTTCTTCAGAATCTTCGTAATCCAGTTCCACACCTGCAACATACAGAATGTGTTTTTTTTCGATATACACAGGTAGTCCTTCAACCCGATATTCGTTATCACCATCTTTTTTTTGATCAAATCCAAGCACAAAACTGGTCCCGGAACAACCGCTTCCTCTAACGCCGATACGCAGTCCGTACCCTTCCGGAATGTTCTTTGTGGCCTTAATCAACGCAATCTGATTTAGAGCAAGTTGCGTAATGCTGAGCGGTAATATGGATTGGTGGAAGGAGTTCACAGAAAGGGTTTGTTTGATTCAGTACAAACGATGCACACAAAGGTTGTTATAATCACTCAAAATTGTATATTTTTGAAGACTAAAAATACAGATATGTTAGAATTCTTATCCGAGTTTATTAAAATTGTTCTGCCAGCAGCCCTTGTTGTGTATGGTATGTACTTAATAGTTAATACGTTTCTTCAAAAAGAGTTTGAAAAAAGAGCCGTTGACATACAACTTAAAAACATAGACATAAAAATTAAAAATAATGAATTGGTATTGCCGATACGCTTTCAGGCTTACGAACGCGTTTGTTTGTTTTTAGAACGTATTGCTCCGCATAATCTGATTCTGAGCTA
>JANSWA010000092.1:0-39715 GCA_028015225.1 Carex myosuroides | reverse complement strand
CAGGAAGCATATGTCAAGGCATTGACTTATTTGAAAACGGCCCAATCCAAGACAATTCCCAGAAAGGAAGACCGGGATAAAATTGCTAAATTGATGGAAATCTGCAACGAAGCATTATGATTGTAGGAATCGGAGTGGATATTGTTGATATAGACCGTATAAAACAACGGATCGAAGCGAATACAGGCTTTCGTGATTTGGTTTTTTCATTCGATGAAATTACCTATTGTGAAAAAAAAGCAAATCCCTTTGAGTCTTATGCAGCCCGGTTTGCAGCGAAAGAAGCCTTCTTAAAAGCAGCTGGTTGCGGCATTGATTTTAGTATTGATCTAAACGAGATCGGTATTGCAAACAATGAAGCAGGAAAGCCCTATTTTGTATTGTCGGTCGGTGTTGAAGCGTTTTTGTTCCGACAGTTAGGTTTTATACCGGAGACACAAATTAGTTTGTCGCATAGCAAACAACAAGCTATTGCATTTGTATTATTTAATAAAAAATAAATGAATACTTCTTTCGAAACAGAAGAGCAGATAGATCAAAAACAGTCTGCAGCATTAATGCAGCAGTTGGCTTATTTAGCCGAGAAATCTCCGTATTACCATCGGATTTTTCAGCAGGCTTCTGTGGATATAACTTTAATCCGTTCGGTTGCAGATTTATCTAAGCTTCCCTTCACTACAAAAGAAGATCTGAATCAGTATTATCCTGAAATGCTGTGTATAAACGAAGATGCAATTGCAGATACAGTAGTAACTTCTGGTACATTAGGAGAACCGATTCCATTTCATTTATCCGAAAATGATTTGAAGCGATTAACGCACAATGAATTTTTATCTCTTTCTATTGCCGGTGTTACTGCGCAGGATAAAGTACAGTTGTCTGCAACAATGGATAAGCTTTTTATGGCCGGAATTGCTTATTATATGGGCTTACGTAAGATCGGAGCCGGAGTGATCCGGGTGGGACCGGGTGCGCCCGAACTGCAATGGACGACCATCAAACGTTTCTCTCCAACCGTATTCATTGGCGTTCCATCGTTTATTTTAAAGTTATTGGATTATGCGGAAGCGCACGGTATAGATCCTGCGAAAACATCTGTACAGCGTATTATCTGTATCGGTGAAGCAATCCGGAATGAAGATTTTTCTTACAATAATCTTGGCAAGCGTATCATTCAGCGCTGGCCGGTAGCATTGCATTCTACCTATGCATCTACTGAAATGAGTACTGCATTTACCGAATGCGAAGCAGGTATGGGCGGACATCAATTATCGGAGCTTATCATTACTGAGTGCGTAGATGAGAACGATAAGCCCGTAGCCGAGGGTGAGATAGGAGAACTTGTTATTACAACTCTGGGTGTAGAGTCTATGCCATTGCTGCGTTTCAGGACAGGTGATTTATGTCGTTTTTATACAAGTCCATGTTTATGTGGACGTAAGACCAAGCGAGTCGGCCCGATTGTTGGCCGTAAAAAGCAAATGATAAAATTCAAAGGTACTACATTGTATCCTCCGGCATTGAACGAGATCTTAAATGAAATTCCCTGTATAAGATCTTATTATACAGAAGTGTATCGAAATGAATTGGGCTTGGATATGATTCGGGTGCATGCTGCCTGTATCAATGAAAACGAAGAGAACGATAAGATCATTAAAGACCATTTCAAAGCAAAGATCCGGGTTACTCCGGAAGTGGTCTATGAAAAGTATGAAACCATAGAAAAAGTTCGCAATGGCCTGAACTTTAGGAAGCCTGTTGATTTTATGGATAACCGGAAATAAACTCCGTATTAACTTATATTGACTTTATGTCCCGGCCAAAGGTTCTTAGTGGGGTTTAGCAAATGGCACTTTTTGGACATTGTTTATGCACAAAAACATGAAAAATCCATTCAAAATCTTAATTTTGTAAATTAAGTATATTGAAAATATTGGAATGGCAACTATTGGAGACCAGATATTAACATTAAATCAATTAAAGGGTTTTTTATATTCTAACGATCGACTTGAGATCAGTGAAAAAGCAATCGACCGGGTTAAAAAGAATCATCAGTTTTTAGTTGATTTTTCAACAGATAAAATCATATACGGAATCAATACTGGATTTGGTCCAATGGCTCAATACAGAGTTAGCGACGAAGACAGAAAAATATTACAATACAATCTTATTCGCAGTCACTGTTCGGGTACAGGCAATACCCTGGATCCGATATATGTTAAAGCGGCAATGATTGTTCGGTTAAATAGTTTTTTAATTGGTAAGTCCGGTGTACATGAGAGTTTGGTTTTCTTATTACGGGATCTGATCAATAACAATATTACTCCTGTTGTATACGAACATGGCGGAGTAGGTGCGAGTGGTGATTTGGTTCAGCTTGCTCACCTGGGACTATGTTTAATTGGTGAAGGCAATGTACATTACAATGGCGTAGTGTGCAGTGCTGCTGAAGCATTCGCTAAAGCAGGAATTAAACCGATCACGATTCAGCTCAGAGAAGGTTTAGCAGTGATGAATGGTACTTCATTTATGACAGGTATTGGAGTTGTTAATTTAATTCAGGCTCAAAATCTTGTTGAATGGTCGATCAATGCTGCTTCATTGATCAATGAATTGATCGCATCGTATGATGATTATTTTTCTGCGGAATTAAATGAGGTAAAACTTCATTCGGGGCAGCGTACGGTTGCAGCCAAGATCAGAAAGCGATTAGAAGGCAGTACCTTGATTAAGTCCAGAGCGGCCCACTTATATAAAAAAGTGGATGAAATGTATTTCGAAGATAAAGTTCAGGAGTACTATTCAATCCGTTGTGTTCCGCAGGTAGTGGGTCCTATTGCTGATACCGTGGCATATGCAACACAGGTTATTGAAAACGAAGTAAATTCTGTAAATGATAATCCGGTTGTAGATGAGGAATCAAATAATATTTACCATGGCGGAAATTTCCACGGTGATTATATTTCTCTTGAAATGGATAAAGTTAAGATTGCAATTACCAAATTGGCAATGCTGGCAGAGCGTCAGGTAAATTATTTAATGAACAGCAAATTAAATAATATGCTTCCGCCATTTTTGAATAAAGGTGTATTGGGTTTGAATTTTGGTCTGCAAGGTGTGCAATTTACTGCTACTTCAACAGTTGCAGAATGCCAGATGTTATCTAACCCAATGTATGTACATAGTATTCCAAACAATAACGACAATCAGGACATTGTTAGCATGGGTACAAATTCAGCATTGATCTGTGCGAAAGTGATTGAGAATGCATATCAGGTAATGGCAATTGAATTGATGTCATTGACACAGGCAATAGATATATTAAAATTAACAGAACGTTTATCTGCATATAATACAAACGTCCTATCTACGATTCATACAGCATTTGTACCGTTTACAGATGATCAGCCTAAATACAAAGAAATCCAGCAGGTATTAGCAAAGATCCGAATTTCTCAATCCTCTAATAACTAGGTTATGTCTGCTAAACTTAAATATGCGTTGGTTACAGGTGCTGCAAGAGGCATTGGTAAAGCAATCGCAATCAAGCTTGCGGCTGATGGCTATCATGTATTGATTAATTATAAATCAAATGATGCTGAAGCTGAAAAAACAAAAGCAGCAATAGTTGAACAAGGCGGAAATGCGACATTAATGAAATTTGATGTATCAAACCGTACAGAAGTAAATTTAGTTTTGGGAGGATGGCTGGAGCAACACCAGGAGGATGGGGTGATTGAAGTATTGATTAACAATGCCGGTATTCGCAACGATAATTTATTGATGTGGATGGAACCCAAGGATTGGGACGGCGTGATCGATATCAACCTTACCGGTTTTTATAATGTTACAAAAGCAATCATCAATCAAATGTTGCTGAACCGTTATGGACGAATTATAAACATCGTTTCTCTATCAGGCCTTAAAGGTGTACCGGGGCAGATGAATTACTCAGCAGCAAAGGCTGGTGTAATTGGTGCTACAAAAGCCCTGGCACAGGAAGTCGGCAAGCGTGGCATTACAGTAAATGCAGTTGCGCCTGGGTATATCAAAACAGATATGACTCAGGATATCGATGAAAAAGAAGCGAAAGCACAGATACCTTCGAACAGATTCGGTGAACCCGAAGAAGTTGCAGAGCTGGTATCTTTTCTTGCATCTAAAAAGGCTTCATACATTAGCGCTGAAGTAATTTCTATTAACGGAGGATTGTATTCATAAAAAATACTGTCTGAATAACATTTCAATTTAATTTAACAATCTACATGGCAGCTTGGGATGGTAAATCGAAAGGTTCGAAATCTGGCTACTCATTCTTTGTATTTATACTAAGAACGTTTGGCGTGTGGCCTACGTACATTGTTCTATATCCGGCAGCATTTTATTTTTTCATTCAGCCGAATCAGGCATGGAAATCAATTTATTCTTTTTTACGAACTAAAGTTGGCTTGTCACCTTTAAAGGCATTCATAGGTGTATACAGAAATTTTTACATCTTTGGACAAACGCTTGTTGATAGAGTTATTGTAATGGCAGGCTACGGGAAATTCACCTTTACATTTGATGGGGAAGAAAACTTGATCCGGATGACTGAAGAAGGAGCCGGAGGTTTGTTAGTAAGTGCGCATCTTGGAAACTGGGAAATTGCCGGACATTTATTATATCGGGTAAAAGCTAAAATCAATATTGTCATGTTTGAAGGAGAACATGAAAAAGTAAAAGAATACATGGATCGCGTTAAAGGCGAAAAAAACGTAAACATCATTGCCATTAAAGAAGATCTATCGCATTTGTATGCAATAAACGATGCCTTTGAACGTAAGGAACTGGTGTGCATGCATGGAGATCGTTTTCTGCCGGGGGCACGTGCGGTTGAAGTACCTTTTTTAGGTGAATCTGCATGCTTTCCAAGCGGTCCGTTATTGATGGCTTCTAAATACAACATTCCTGTATCGTTTGTATTTGCTATGAAACAGAATTCTTCACATTACTATTTCAGCGCTACACCAGGCGTTGTATATACGTATGAGCGTGATAAAATCAAACAATCTGAACAACTTAAAGAAACAATACAACTCTTTGTTCAATTGATCGAAAAGAATATTAAAAAGTATCCATATCAATGGTTTAATTATTATAATTTTTGGCAAACCGGAAAGTAAAAATATGCAAACAAAAGAAACACGATCCTCAATGAGGTTTTATCAGGAAGACAAACTCGCTGCTGTAGATGCAAAATTCGAAGCGCAAAAAATTGCATTTGCACCTTTTGTTTTTCAGGCGTCCATGGCATTAAGAGATTTAGGTATCTTGAAAATCATTGAAGATGCAGGTACCGCAGGTATTAGTCAGGAAGACATTGTTGCAAAGCTTACGCTTTCAAATTATGGTGTACGCGTGCTTGTTGAAGCTGGGTTGGGCATGGGTTTATTAATCTTTAATGAGGGTAAATATTCCATCACCAGAGTTGGTTATTATATCTTAAATGATCCGATGACAATTGCCAATATGGATTTTGTTCAGGATATTAATTACCAGGGCTTCTTCCATTTGAAAGAATCTATTGAAACAGGTAAACCTCAGGGATTAAAAGTAATTGGGGAACAATACGAAACATTTTATCAGGCACTTTCTGAATTACCGGAAAAAGAAAAACAAAGCTGGTTGGCATTCGATCATTTCTATTCCGATGATTCATTTAGCAGAGTGTTGCCGATCGTGTTTAAATTCAATCCGAAGAAAATACTTGATGTGGGCGGAAACACAGGTAAGTGGTCGTTGAGCTGTGTCCATCATAATACAGATGTGCAGATGACGATTGCTGATCTGCCGCAGCAAATTGCTATGGCAAAAGAAAACATCAGCCAGTATAAAGAAGGGAATAGAATTTCATATCATCCATTGGATATCTTAAAAGCTGAATCTACATTGCCTGAAGGCTTTGACGTAGTCTGGATGAGTCAGTTCCTGGATTGTTTTTCTGAAGATGAAATTGTCAGCATTCTTAAGAAGGCATTGTCTGCATTGAATGCGGATGGTAAATTAATTATCATGGAGACATTCTGGGACAGACAGAAGTTTGAAGCTGCTGCATTTTGTTTGCAGCAAACGTCTTTATACTTTACATGCATTGCAAATGGCAACAGTCAGATGTATCATTCAGAAGTATTCATTCGTTGTGTAGAAAAAGCAGGCTTTACAATTGAAGAGGATATTAACAACGTAGGTATCAGTCATACGGTATTGATCTGTAAAAAGAAATAAGCATGCGCCATTCGCTTCCGGATTCTGATATTGTACGTTACATACCCCAGCGTCAGCCAATCGTGATGGTTGATACACTTGTTTCGGTTTCAGATAAGGTAACAGAAACAGCGTTTCTTGTAAAAGATGGAGCATTGTTTGTAGCAGACGGCACTTTACAGGAGGCGGGTTTGATTGAAAACATTGCACAGACAGCAGCAGCCGGAGTAGGGTATGCGTGTGCAATCAACAATGAAGCTGTACCGGTAGGTTTTATAGGTGCAGTTAAAAATCTGACGATCGATTATTTGCCAAAGGTCGGTGAAACGATTCAGACACGTGTTGAAGTACTGGAAGAGATTTTTGATATGTCTCTTATCAAAGGTGAAAGTTTTGTAGATGGCAAGCCCGTATTGGTTTGTGAAATGAAAATAGTTTTGAAAAAATAACGTATGAAAATAATGCGTCATGAAACAGAAGTTGTGGTACGTTTTAGTGAAGTTGATTCTTTACTGATCGTATGGCATGGGCATTATGTACGTTACTTTGAAGATGCGCGCGAAGCATTCGGTTTGAAATACGGCATTCATTATCTAGACGTTCACAAGGCTGGTTATTCAACACCTATTGTAAAGGTTCATTGTGATTATAAAAGATCGCTAAAGTATGGCGATACGGCTCTTGTAGAAGCTACCTATGTTGATTCTGAAGCTGCGAAACTGATCTTCACATTTGTTATTCGAAATAAAGAAACAAAGGAAATAATTGCAACCGGAGAAACCGTACAGGTATTTTTAGATTCCAATAAAGAATTATGTTTAACGGTTCCGCCTTTTTTCAACGAGTGGAAAAAAAGCAATGGTATCGTTTAGTATGAAACATCCTGTTTATATTCTGGCCGATTCTGTTGTCACTCCTTTAGGATATACGATTGAAGAGAACATGGATAAACTGTACGCTAAAACGTCGGCGATCCTTCCATATACGCATGATCAGATGGGTACGCTGTATAGGTCTGCATTTTCAGCTTCAATTGCATCTCCGGAAAAAAATAATGCTGAAGCCTATACAAAAATTGAACGTCTGTTTATTTATTCCATAGAACAGGCATTGTCAAAAATATCCGGATCAATAGATCAGGCAAACGTATTGTTTGTATTTGCTTCTACAAAAGGAAATATTGAACATCTGACCGATTCCGGTTTTGACCCGGATCGCTTACGCATTGGTGTTATGGCTGATCATGTTACAGCCTATTTTAATAATCCGAATAAATCAGTTGTTGTATCCAATGCGTGTATCTCCGGCTTGCAGGCGATACAATATGCATGTCAGGTACTGCAACATAAAAAATATACGCATGTGATTGTTACGGGTGCGGATTGCGTATCTGAATTTGTACTATCCGGCTTCCATTCGTTTCAGGCGTTAAGCCCTTTCCCTTGTACACCATTTGATGCAAACCGTGCGGGAGTATCTCTTGGCGAAGGCTGCGGCACCGTCATAGTAGCAACCAAACCGGAATCGGCTTCAAACATAGAAATACTGGCAGCGGCATCATCAAACGATGCAAATCATTTGTCCGGTCCATCCCGGACAGGCGAAGGACTTACGTCTGCGATCCGTAGTGCGATCAAAGAAGCCGGAATTCAAGCGTCGGACATTGATGTTATATCTGCACATGGTACTGCAACCGTGTATAACGATGAAATGGAAGCATTGGCGTTTCAGGCTACAGGAGTTCATGCTGCACCAGTATATAGTGTGAAAGGTAATATTGGACACACCTTAGGTGCTGCAGGTATTATTGAAGCAATCTATTTGGCAAACAGTATACAGCAGGATAAATTAATTCCTTCCGTAGGATTTTCGGAAAAGGGAACCAGTGTTGTACTGAATGTTGTTACACAGGCAACTTCTAAAAAATTAACAATTGGCTTAAAGACATCTTCAGGTTTTGGAGGCGGTAATACGGCAATCATTTTAAAGAAACAAAAATGACGTATTGTATAACTCGTTTTTGTCGCATAACCCCGGATCTGGCTTCTGCTGATTCTATTCAGATTAAAACAACCAATGCTGAAGAGATTCAAAAAGATGAATTTTCGGAATTATATAAGCATGCGTCGCTTGATTACCCTAAGTTTTTCAAGATGGATGCTATTTCAAAATATGGGATTTTAGCTGCCGAATACCTCTTAAAGGATGTAGATCTGAAAGCAAATTATGCTGAAACAGAGATCGGTATTGTATTGTCTAATGCCTCAGGTTCGTTGGATACGGACATGGAATTTCAGAAAACTATCAACAATAAGGTGAGTTTTTTCCCGAGTCCTGCTATATTTGTATATACGCTCTCTAACATCGTAATGGGAGAGATCTGTATCAAACATAAAATCAAGGGAGAAAACATGTTTTTTCTCTCAGAATCTATTCAATTTGAGCTGTTAGAGAACTTTGTATCGGATTTATTTGATAAAAATTCGGTGCGGTCTGCAGTAGTTGGTTGGGTGGAATATTCGCTTGGAAAACCCGATGTACTTCTGCTTTTAGTAGAAAACAAGGTACAAGGAGCAAACGAAATGGAATTTACTTCGCATCAAATAGAATCATTATACTAGTTATGAACCAGTTAATAACTGAATTAAAAAAAGAAATTATTGATCAGCTTAATCTTCAAGATGTTACACCGGAATCAATCAAAGACAATGCTCCTTTGTTTGGTGATGGACTGGGCCTTGATTCAATTGATGTGTTGGAATTAATTGTATTGCTTCAAAAGAAGTATGGTATTAAAGTGAATGGTGCTGAAGAAGGAAAGTCTGTATTTTTCTCTGTGCAATCAATGGCAGAGTTTGTATATGCAAACCAGCAGCAACAGCAACAACAATAATTGTCGTTATAAATGTCTTCACGGGTCCTGATTACTGGAATTGGTTCTGTTTCCTCCATTGGTTTAAGTATTCAGGAATTAACAGATTCGATCGTAAAATCTACAAGCGGCGTATCTCGTAAAACAAGATTAGACTCTATTCTGGCTCGTACATTGCCAACTGCACAAATTCAGTTGAGTGATGCGCAATTAAAAAGCCGTATTCCGGGTTTATCTTCCAAACAAATTTATTCAAGAACAGCCTTACTGGGAATACTTGCTGCATCCGAAGCGGTTGCTATGGCCGGATTGACCCCAGTTGATTGCAAAGCTGCAGGTTTGGTGAATTCTACGAGCGCAGGCGGAATGGATAAAGGCGAATTTTTTTATGCAGACTATTTAAAATCACCTGCCAAAGGAAATTTAAAACTTGCTTTAACACACGATTGTGGTGATGCTGCCGAACAAATGGCTGCATTGCTGCACATCGAACAATATATTACTACAATCAGCACGGCATGTTCTTCTGCTGCAAATGCAATGATACATGCAGCCCGGTTAATAAAGGCCGGTATCTGTGATGTTGTGGTAGCAGGAGGTTCAGACGCAATCTGTAAATTTACGATCAATGGTTTTAATTCATTGATGATCTTATCCGACGAGGATTGCAAACCATTTGATAAAAACAGAAAAGGGTTGAACCTGGGTGAAGCAGCAGGTTATTTTGTATTGGAATCTGAAGCATCTGTAAAGCGCAGAGGTGTGAAACCATTAGCTGTATTATCCGGATATGGAAATGCGTGTGATGCATATCACCAGACAGCTTCCTCTCCAAATGGCGAAGGTGCCTATCTTGCCATGACACAGGCAATCCATGTAAGTGGAATCAAACCGGCAGAGATTGATTATATCAATGCGCATGGTACAGGTACACAAAACAATGACCTGTCTGAGAGCACGGCCTTGCTGCGGATTTTCTCTTCAGATGATTTACCTCCCCTAAGTTCAACCAAAGCAATGACCGGACATACGCTTGCTGCTGCAGGTGGTATAGAAGCAGTTATGTCTGTATTAGCTATTCAAAACGGATGGATATTTCCAAATAGAAATTTCACTGAAGCAATAGAAGAAACAGGTATCATACCGGTAACCGAACTTCAGACAAATAAAACCATCAGGCATATTTTATCAAACTCATTTGGGTTTGGCGGAAATAATTCATCTTTACTTATTTCAGCATGTTGATCCAAAACGTATATATCAATGGATTATCAGGTGTTTCAGCGCAGCCAACCTTCGATGAAACATTTTTAGATGGAAATATCCAGGAACCAACTGCTGTTTATACAAAAGGAGTTGAACCCGATTACAAACAATTTCTGAATCCCACAGCCAGTCGCCGCTTTAGCCGTTTAATAAAAATGTCGCTGGTTGCTGCGCAGAAAAGCATCGCAATGGCAGATGGTGTAATGCCGGAAGCAATCATTACCGGTACCGGATTGGGTTGCCTGGAAGATACAGAAAAGTTTTTGGGGGCATTGATCGAAAATAATGAATCTATGTTGTCTCCGACAGCATTCATACAGTCTACGCATAATACCATCAGCGGGCAGATTGCCATGATGATCACGTGTTATCATCCAAATTATACTTACTCCAACAGATATTTTTCATTTGAATCTTCTTTGCTGGATGGCATACTTATGTTGCAGGATAAAAGCTGTAAACATGTTATGGTAAATGCAGCCGACGAAGTGATTCCATCTGTACATACCATAATCAAGCGTATGCAATTGTGGGACCGCAACGAATCGATTGATCAGCAGGCAAGCATGCCCGTAACAATAGGCGAAGGCGTGATGAGTATGATTCTTTCTTCTGAAAAAAAAGACACATCGTTTGCAAAGGTCAAGGCGTTCAAGCTGCTATATAAACTTCCTGCTGAAAGCACAATAAAAGAGCAGCTAACACAATTCCTTCAGGAAGCTGCTATCTCTGTTTCGGATATTGATGTACTTATATTGGGAATGAATGGCGATCCGTCAAATGACTGTTATTACGAACCGGTTCGTTCCCTGTTTGCAGATTCAACACAGCTGGTATACAAACATTTGTTCGGGGAGTCGTTTACTGCTTCTTCATTTGCGTACTGGCTGGGTGCACAGATCATCCGTACAAAAAAGATCCAGCCTTCCTGTGTATTGTCTGATAAACATCGTGCAGCGAAACATATAGTCGTTTACAATCAGTTTAGAGGGAAGTATCATTCATTCTGTTTATTGACAGATGTTGAAGTATAATCTGTTGAAGTACTTCTTTTGGAGCATCTGCATCTGCATGGTGCTTTATTCTGTATTTATACAGCGTATTCCGGTTTATTTTTTTGTTGTATTAACGGCTGTCTGGCTGGGCTATATTGCTTATGGAGCTTTCCGGATGCGTGCAGCAGTTTTTTTATCTTCCACATGTACACTACCGGGGACTACTAAAAGTAATCTGATCATAACGTTTGATGATGGTCCGCATCCGAAGTATACCCCGGTTATACTTGATATGTTAAAGCAGGCTCAGGCAACAGCTGTATTCTTCTGCATAGGAAAAAATATAGACTCGTATCCGGATATAGTAAAACGTATTGCTGCTGAAGGCCATATTGTAGCCAATCACAGCTACAACCATTCTAATAAAATTGGCATCTATTCTACGTCAAAAGTAATTGCTGAAATAGAACAAACGGAAAAATCCATCGTGGCTTGTATCGGTAGTTCGTTGAAATTATACAGACCGCCATTCGGTGTAACCAATCCCAATATTGCCGGTGCAACACGTGCCTTGAATATGAAGGTTGTAGGCTGGAATGTCCGCTCATTTGACACAGTAAGCAAAAATAAGATAGAAGTATTAAACCGTATCCTGCCCGGTCTTAAAAATGGAGATATTCTGTTGTTTCATGACACCAATACATTGACCGCAGATATTTTGGCCGATTTTTTGTTATTTGCAGAAGATAAAGGATTTACTCTGGATTGTAGTCCGTTACGTGAAATATAAGTAAGAATGAAAAAGTATATAATAAGTATTGCATTAGTGTTTGTAGTAATGCTGAGCTCGTGGATGGTGCAGACGGATCCGTATGTAGCTATGAAAGATGTTGCAGGATTTAAGACAAAACTGAATCAAAAAAATCAAACCATCAATACGCTTTCCTGTGATTTTGTGCAGGAAAAGAGTCTGAGTTTTATGGCTCAAAAAGTAATCTCTAAAGGCACAATGAAATACAAAAAGCCCGATATGATGAAGCTGGAATATACGACTCCGTTTCAATACATCATGTCGTTGTATAAAGGTAAAGTAATTATAAAAGATAACGGTAAAGTCAGTAAATACGATTCAAAATCGAACAAGGTATTCAAATACGTAAATGATTTAATGATCAATGCGGTGCAGGGAAATGTCGCAGAAAGCAAAGATTTTTCAATTGCATACAAAGAGAATTCAAAAACATATCTGATGGAAATGACACCGATTGATGCATCCATGAAAGAGTATGTAAGCAAGGTACTGGTTACTGTTTCAAAAACAGATTATGGAGTATTAAAAGTAGAAATGACGGAGAAATCAGGTGATTATACACTTATAACATTTGTCAACCGTGTGTACAATACAGCACTTAAAGATGAAGAGTTCCTGGTTCATTAATATTTTATTCAGTTGCATATTTTTTGCTGCCGTTGCTTCCTGTGCTACACATACATACAGGAAAGCAGCAGTTGTGTCTGCATATGATAAAAAAATAAACACACATTTTTTTTCAAAAGACTCAGTTCATTATTTTAAGACCAGCATTGATACCTACGGCAAAGCACTAAGCGGAATATTAGCTGTACGCAGATTAAATGCGGATACACTGAAAGTTTCCTTTTTTACGGAAATGGGCGTATCCTTTTTTGATGTGTTTGTTACACATGATTCGTATCAATTGATTCGCTGTATTCCACAATTGGATTCAAAAGGAGTTATGAATACCATTATCGAGGATATCCGCTGGGTGGTCTTATTTAATCTGAATCAATTATCAGATCCTGTTTATGTAAAAACAGGGGCAGAGGATCAAACGGTACGTTTTAATTACGGCGATGTCTTCATTTTTACTCAATTATCGAAAGATAATGTGCCTTTGCTCTTAACCTATGTGTATGGTTCAAAATTTAAGAGTAAATTTGATGTGAAATATGCTTCCTTCAAAGATTCTATACCGAATAAAATTCTAGTGTCGCATTATAATATTGATTTAAAAATTGACTTAACCGCAATTTCATTTTCACAATAGCATGCTTGTAACAAATTTATACCGTGTACTAAATCAGCAAACAGAAGCAGGAAAAATCATTGCTGATTTAGAAATTGATGCAGGCCATGATATCTTTAAAGGACATTTTCCATCGGTGCCCGTGTTGCCCGGTGTATGTATGGTTCAATGTGTAAAGGAACTTATTGAATTGTCGATTGCAAAGAAAACACGTTTGGATAAAGCAGATATGATAAAATTCTTATCCATGCTGAATCCCGTTGAATCAAACATCATTGCTGCAGAAATTTTGATAAAAGAAACAACAGATACACGTATTGCTTTTCAGGCAAGCTTGAAAAGCAACAACCAGTTTTTATTAAAATATTCAGGAAGCTTACTTATTTTAAATTAAAATGGAGCATACAACGCTACATCATAAATTTATTCATCATAAGTGTTGTGTTCTTATACCCACCTATAACAATGCAGCATCTCTTAAAGACGTTATAAATGGAGTATTGGAATTTACATCCAATATTGTCGTTGTTAACGACGGCTCTACAGACAATACGTCTGCTCTCTTAGAAGAATATCCGGATCTTCATGTTGTACACCATGCTAAAAATATGGGTAAGGGTATGGCGCTACGTACCGGATTTAAGGCTGCTTTTAAAAGCGGCTATTTATATGCCATTTCTATTGATTCAGATGGTCAGCATTATCCGGATGATCTGTATTTGTTCATCGAGCAAATTGAATTGCATCCAAAGGCAATTATTATTGGAGCCCGCAACATGGATCAACCGAACGTTCCGGGTAAAAGCAGTTTCGGGAACCGCGCATCCAGTTTTTGGTTTTGGGTGGTAACCGGTATTAAGCTTACAGATACACAATCCGGATACCGTTTGTATCCGCTTGCTCCATTAAATACCATTCATTTCATAACACGTAAATATGAATTTGAAATAGAGGTGATGGTACGTTCGTTCTGGAAAGGAGTAAATGTGTTATCCATTCCGATCAAAGTGTTTTATCCACCGGCCAACGAACGTGTTACGCATTTCAGGCCGTTTAAAGATGTAACACGAATCACCTTGTTGAATATTGTATTCGTTCTTCTGGCTGCATTCTGGTTTACTCCCATACGGTTAATTAAAAACTTTTCGTTCAGAGAGTCAAAAAAAAAACTCTATGATCAAACAGTAGGCAGTCCGGATTCCATAATGAAAAAATCTGTTTCAATGGGCTTCGGGGTATTTATGGGTATTACCCCTTTTTGGGGATATCAGATCTGGCTAGCAATCGGTCTGGCGCATCTTCTGCGATTGAATAAAGTAATTGTTGCGATCTTCTCAAATATCAGCATTCCTCCATTGATTCCTTTTATATTATATGGAAGTTATTATGTAGGAGCGAAGATGCTTGGTAAATCAACAGAACTTGCTTTCTCATCTGATTTAAGAGTACAGGATATATGGAATTATTTGCAGCCTTACCTATATGGCAGTTTCTTGCTTGCCTTTGTTGCCGGCTTAAGCGTAGGTGTTATTGCATACGCGTCATTGACTGCAGCTGCTAAATTTTCAGTTAAAAAATAATTACATACAGGAATGAATCGAATTGTTGTTGCTTTTTATGAATTTTTCAAAACCAGAAGAAGTCTTTTTTATTCTATTCTTGTAAGTCTTTTTATTGTACTGGGTTATTTCGCTTCGCAGGTATCGCTGCAAAAAGATATAACGAAAATGATTCCGGATGATGCCGAAACGGTAGGCTATAAATCTGCTATACAGAACATCCGGATCTTAGATAAGATCATTGTAAGTTTTGAAGCTGATAGTGCGGGTATGGAAGATTCGCTGATTGCCTGCGCGGAAAAATTTGTTACAGCATTGGAGGCAGACACATCTGCGAGCACGCTTATAACGGATATTCGCTATCGTATCGACGAAGAGCGGATGGCAGGAGTGTACGATATGATCTATTCGAACGTACCTATTTATTTAACACCGAAAGGATTACAAGCGACTGGATAGCATTACAACTGATAGTGCAATTAAAGAAAGCATTCAACAGGATTACCATAAATTAATTTCACCGGCAAGTCTTGTCTTAAAACAGTTTGTCTTAAAAGATCCCTTATCCATTTCGACATCTGCATTTCTTAAACTGCAGGGGATGCAGGCAGAAGAGAACTATGAGTTACATGATGGATATATTTTCAGAAAGAATAAAAAGACATTAGTAGTATTTCTTACACCACTGAATTCTGCCAATAATACAGAAGTAAACGGTGTTTTAATTGATGGTATTGATAAAGCACGTGATCAGGCAAAACAGAGTTACAAGCAATTCGATATAAGTTATTTCGGCGCATCTGCCGTTGCCGTTGCAAATGCCCGACAGATAGAATCTGATATTAAAATTATTGCTACTTCAGCATTGATTATCATATTGGGTTTTTTATTCTTTTTCTATAGAAGTTGGTCTTTACCGTTATTGATGATAACTCCCGTTGCATTTGGCGGAGTATTTTCATTAGGGCTAATTTATCTGATTAAAGGATCCATCTCTGCAATAGCAATAGGGGCAGGCTCTGTTATTATTGGTATTGCATTGGATTATTCTTTTCATGTGTTTGCACATTACCAGCATACACGTAATATTAAATCGGTTGTGAATGATGTTGCTCTGCCTATGATGATCGGAAGTGTGTCTACCGTTGGTGCATTTTTTAGTTTGTTGTATGTGCATTCTGATATCTTAAGTGATTTTGGTTTGTTTGCAGGGTTGAGTTTAATCGGCGCGTCGCTTTTTTCATTGTTTTTCCTGCCGCATCTAATCGAAGCATTTTCTAAGGCACCTGTTGATGGAGAAAATGTTTCTCACCATAAGATGGAATCAATGTTAATGAAATTCATTGATCTGAAACCGGAAGCAAATAAATGGTTTGTTGCACTTGTACTTGTGTTGACAGGAGTGTTTGCATATTATTCCAACCAGGTAACGTTTGACAGCGATCTGTCGCAGATCAATTACATGCCGAACGAACTCAAAGCAGCGGAAAGTAAATTGTACCAGACAGATACATCTAGGGGGAAAACAGTGTTTTTTATTTTTAGAGGAAAAGATATTTCTGAAGCATTGTACAGAAATGAAAATGCGTTGTCGATCATTGATTCATTAAAAGAGAAAGCGCACATTCATCGCTATGCAGGTATCTCAGGTTTATTACCTTCTGATTCCATTCAGTTGCAGCGGATCGCTTATTGGAATGCTTACTGGACTCCTGAAAAGGTTGCGCAGGTACAGGCATCTATTACAAAATATTCATTAGAATTAGGATTCAATGCAACAGCATTCAATCCTTTTTTTGAATTATTGAACAAACAGCATACTGTTATGAATGCAGAGCATCGTGCGTTCATGCAGGAAGTATTTCTGAAAGACTATGTGCAGTCTGATTCTACCGGTGTTGCAGTGTTGGCGAGTATGCGTGTACCCACTAACGTATCAAATGATCTCTATAAACCTTTTGAGCGCATCGAAGGACTTACCATTTTAGACAGACAATTATTTTATAATAAATTTTTATTGATCGTAAAAGACGACTTCAATCAGATTCTGATGTCTTCCTCTTTATTGGTTTTTATGGTATTGCTCATTTCATATGGAAGAATAGAGTTAACATTAATTTCATTTTTGCCGATGGTGATCAGTTGGTTCTGGATATTAGGCATAATGGGCATTTTTGACATTCACTTCAATATTGTAAACATTATCATCTCTACCTTTGTATTTGGCTTAGGCGACGATTATTCCATCTTTATAACCGATGGCTTACAGAAAAAATATACAGAAGGAAAAGACAACTTACCATCGTATAAAGTATCCATTTTCCTTTCTGCATTTACAACCATTATAGCAATGGGCGCATTGATTTTTGCGAAGCATCCGGCATTAAAATCGATCGCAGTTATTTCCATAATAGGCATTGCTTGTGTATTGGTTATTTCTTATACAATCATCCCTTTGCTGTTTCGATGGTTTATAACAGATAGAACAGATAACGGGAAGCCGCCATTTACGCTGGTTACGTTATTCAGAACATTCATATATGCGGTATTTGGAGTGTTGCTGCTAAGTGTTGTATGTGTACTGAAAGCTGTGTTTACTATTCTTAGTCCGGTATTAAGTTCAGAGGTAAGCAGACGTGCATACAAACTTCTAACCAATAGAATCGTGCAGCTGTATGTGTTCTTTTGCTTCTTTATGAAGAAAAAAATAATCCATGTAGATCTGAACAACAAACAGGCTGTTGTACTTGCAAACTATCAAACCGCTTTTGATCTGTTGTTGTTAAGTGCATTGCATGAAAAGAATATAATTTTAAAGAATAAATTAGTTGCAACTGGTTTTTTATCTAATGTGGTTTTCTTTATACAGGATTTAAAACGTTCTGCTGAAATTGAAAAATCTGTTATTAAAGGTGTAATTAAAGATACTATTGCAGAAGGTTATATACCGGTTGTATTCTGTGATATGCAGGTAGCAGGTGATCGACTTGAATTTATTGATAACAGTGTGATAGCGGATCTGCCTGATGCAGATCAGACAATTATCCCGATCGTGGTATTAGGAACTTCATTCTGTTTAGTGAAAAATGACTTTATTTTAAATTCGGGTGCAGTTATTGTTCAACAGTTGGCTGCTGTGCATGTAAAGAATGAAATTGCAGATGCTTTCAACAAAGGGTATAAAGAATCTTCAGCCGGGTTTTTAATGTCGGTTCACTTTAATAAAATACTTTCATCGTATATATATAAAGGTCCGGTATTGGAATGGTATTACCGCATCAAAGTAATGTTGGAAAAATCATATCAGGGATTTGATGAATTATTGCCTGCTAAAGGGCTCATCTACGATCTTGGTTGCGGGTATGGATTTTTAGATTACTTTTTGAACATGAAATCTCCTGAACGCACCATCATCGGCGTAGATTATGATGGTGATAAAATTACGGTTGCGAATCAATCGTATTTAAAAAATGATGGACTTCTATTTATAGAAAATGATGTTATGCAGGTATCTGTACAAAATGCAGATGCTGTTGTGATACTTGATGTGTTGCATTATTTGTCTGCGGATAACCAAAAGAAATTGATTCGGTCTTCATATGAAGGCTTAAATAAAGGAGGAATACTGATTATAAGAGATGGTGACAGCTCTCAGACGGAGAAGCACAAAGGCACCAAACTGACAGAATTCTTTTCAACCAAATTATTGATGTTTAACAAACAGACAGAACAGGAATTGTGTTTTATTTCATCCGAAACAATTGTTAAAATCTTAAATGATTATAACGTAGAGGTGAAAATTGTTGATGATACCAAGTACACATCTAATATTGTCTATTGTGTCGTGAAGCGTTAATCCTTCTTAATTACATCACTTGTATCATCATCAGGTTTTCCTAATAAGCGGCCAACAAGCAGTACAATAAACAGGTTAGACCACACCGCTTCAATGATGCCCAGGTTTTGTATCAGTTTGGAAGTTTCAAGTATGGCATCGTGTCCACCAATGATCGTCATGCTGTAATAGATGCACAACATATAGCTTTCAAGACCTTGAGATAAATTTGCACCCATACTGCCTGGCTGTGCAATATTTACAAGATCATACAAGCTTCCGAAAGATATACCGATCATTAAATAAATACAGGCAGCCCCCCATATTTTTTCAGCAGATAATTTTTTTCCCGTAAAAATATCATTCACGCAATGATAGATAACGATTGTTTCAACCGTAAATAAAGATAAGTGTACAAAGAATAGGTATGGCCTTTTGGCATTATCAGAATCGAAGAAGTCATACACAGGATTTACTGCAAAAAAGGCAACCGTTAATCCGCATGCAATGAGTCCGAACAATCCCATGATTAAGGTATTATTCTTTGTAAGATTGCGTAACAGATCCCACAGTACAAATACATACAAGCCGCCTAATGTCAAAAAGAGAATATCCCGTATCATGTTAGATGTTTGTCTTTCAAGTCCGCAGATTGCTAAAATTTCTTTTAGCAGCATGGCAGATAAAATAATTAACACTTGCAGATAAACGATATTCCGGTAATCCTTCTTTTTTTCGTCGTTTAGTTCTTGTGTATTAAGGTTTTGTCGTTGGATATAGGAGAGATAACGGATCATAATACCGGGTTTTTTAACTATATTTTCAGTTTAATATGAAATTAAAATGGGGGTATCTGCCTTCTGACTTGTCTAAATAATGTACCTAATTTGATTCTGTATGTATAAGGCAAGTATTAAACACATCTTAATGACAATTTTAGCAAAAGAATTGTTGGTTAAACACATTGAAATTCACGCTTTTGACCGTTTTGATGCAGACTTACTTCTTTCAGAAGATGAATTTAACCGTTTACTTTATTTTGTAGAAATGAATTTCAATATAGACCTTTCTAATCAACATATTACATTACACGATAGAATGTCGGATTTGGTTGCTTGTATCTATCAAAAAACAGCTTTTGAAGGCAGCTTTGCCTTGAAATCAGCCTGAAATTAAATAATATATTAACCCCAACCGGGTTAAATCCCTAATTCAATCTGAAGAAAGGTCTTAGTTGCTATTTTTATTCGGTGATGTCTCATGCTACCGTAAAGCACTAGTATCCCTTAACTTCGAAATTTATTTTTAGATGATTTTGTATACTTCTTTTTAATCCATATGAATTGGTATGGAATTCTTTTTTGTTTTAACTAACCGATAGCCTTATCTTTAATAGATTAAATTACCTGAATGAAGAATTATAAAAAATACTATATCATCCCGGCTCCTCCGGAAGATGTATATCTTGCATTGACCGTACCAACAACGCTATTATTATGGACAGGTGAAGAGGCAATCATGTCTACTGTTCCCGAATCCGAATTTTCGTTGTGGGGTGGAAGTATTGAAGGAAGAAACATCGAGTTTGTTGAAGGTAAAAAAATTGTTCAGCAATGGTATTTCGGCGATCAGGCTGAACCATCTATCGTTACCATCATTTTGCATCCGGATAAAACAGAAGGTTTTACTTCAGCCGAACTCCGTCATACCAATATTCCGGATGAAGCTTATGAAGATATGGTTGAAGGCTGGAACAATGCCTATTTCGGCGCGTTACAGGAGTTTTATGAAGGTGAGTAGTTAAGTAGCATACTGATATCTATTAAGTTTATTATAATTATGTTAAAAAAAATAACCCAAACGTTTTTAATTGCGCTTTGCATGTTATTCGCAACGCACACATTTGCTCAAAAAACAATCGTTGAAAAATACGGTCACTTATCCGTTAAAGGGAATTATATGGTAAGTGAATATGGTGACACTGTACAGCTGCGCGGTATGTCTTTATTCTGGAGCCAATGGATGGGCCAATATTACAATTCAGATGTTGTGAAGTGGTTACGTGATGATTGGAAGTGCACTGTGATTCGCGCTGCTATGGGTGTTGAAATGGGAGGGTATCTTGAAAATCCCGATACCGAAAAACTGAAAGTGATGGAAGTAGTGAATGCTGCTATTTCGAAAGGTATCTATGTGATCATTGATTACCACAGCCATGAAGCTCAAAAGAATCCTGCTGCTGCACAGCGCTTCTTTTCGGAGATGGCAAAAAAATACGGCAATGTACCCAATATTATTTATGAAGTATACAACGAACCGCTTGCAGCAACTTCCTGGAACAAGGAAATAAAGCCGTATGCAGAAAGTGTAATTGCAAAGATACGTACATACGATAGCACCAATATCATTGTTGTTGGAACCAGACAATGGTCGCAGCTGGTATCAGAAGCTGCAATGAATCCGATCAAAGATCCGAAGGTGATGTATACCTTGCATTTTTATCCGGGTACTCACAAAGAAGAATTACGTGTTGAAGCTAAAAAAGCACTGGATATGGGCATTGCCTTATTCGTTACCGAGTACGGTACCTGCGATGCTTCAGGCAATAGTAACTTCAGTCCGGAAGAAACAGCGTTGTGGTATGCATTCCTGGATGAACATAAAATCAGCTATTGCAACTGGTCCATTGCCGACAAGGCAGAGACAGCCTCTGCACTTGTGCCCGGAGGTAGTCCTTTTGGCGGCTGGGCTGAGTATGATCTTACACCTTCCGGTCAGTTGGTGCGTGCAGATATGATCCTGAAAAACACTCCTATATTTGATAGTCTGGTTAAAGGCACTCCTTCAGAGAAAAAAAAGAAAAAGAAATAAATGCTGGTGAATAAGAAAAAGGATATGAAATTCGTGCAAACAATAATACATTTTTGCCTGAATAGAATTCATATCCTTTTTCTTTTTTTTATGTGTGTACAGTATGCGCAAGCACAGTATGATGATACTGCTGTGTATTATGTTAAGGCCAACCTGACAGGTGTCTATAATAAAACAAACACAACGGAGTCTTTCCTTACTAACAACTCACTGCGTTTTGCTATATCTAAAAAGAGATCCATTTTTAATTCATTTGGAAATTGGGTATATGGTAAACAAAAAACAGGACTGACAAATAATGATTTTACCTTGGCAACCGACTTTAGCGTTTACAACAATAAACAGGTGTTTTTTCTTTGGGGATATGGCGCATACGACAACAGTTATTCATTGAAAATCGATTCACGGGTGCAGGCTGGTGCGGGTATTGGATATGATGTTTTAAAAAGTACCATTTTAAGTATTTCGCTGAGTGATGGATTGATTTATGAATACAGTAACTTTGCTCCAAGCATAGATCCTCTGTATCGCGACAGCGAAACGATTCGGAATTCATTTCGACTTAAATATACCTTGTATGTGAATAAGGTTATTAAACTCCGTGGAAGTAATTATTGGCAGCAGTCTATAGAGAACGAAGCTGATTATAACTTAAAGTTCACCAATTCAATGGAATTCAAAATAAAAAAATGGTTGAGTTTGACTATTGCAACCACTTATAATAAAATTAACAGCACAAGCAGAGAGAATTTTTTATTGACTTATGGTCTAACATTTGATAAAACATTTTAATGCAGATAAGTATGCATGCTCTAATTGCAATGCATACCAAACAAACACGTATATGCTTGATTGGAAAACATTATATAGTCCCAAACGCCTGGGAGCAGAGAATAGAGTAGAAGCAGATCCTGATTCTATCCGTAATCCGTATCAACGTGATTACGATCGCTTGATCTTTTCGTCTCCTTTCAGAAGACTGCAGAATAAAACGCAGGTCTTTCCTTTGCCCGGAAGTATCTTTGTTCACAACCGTTTAACACATAGCTTAGAAGTTTCCAGTGTAGGCAGAAGTCTTGGTAGTATCATCGGGCAGCGTGTTGCGAAAGATTTATACAAGGAAGACGAAACATTTCAACGATTTTATAATTATGAATTGGGTTCTGTTATTGCGGCAGCTTGTCTGGCACACGATATAGGAAATCCTCCTTTTGGGCACTCCGGTGAAAAAGCAATTTCTGCGTATTTCAGAAATCTTTCTACAGACGAAACTGCACTACTGAAATCTCAGGTTTCTGAAAACCAATATGCAGATCTGATAAATTTTGAAGGCAATGCAAATGGATTACGTTTGTTAACACATCCATTTAATGAGAATTCAGAAGGTGGCATGCGTTTAACGTATACAACCATTGCGTCTATGATCAAGTATCCCTGCGAGGCAAGCGCAGGCCATCAGAAGAAAAATCTGCATAGAAAGAAATACGGTTTTTTTGATTCTGAAAAAGATACATTTCAGAAAATTGTTTCGGAGTTTAATTTGATATCGATTTCATCCGAACAGATCGCATATGCACGACATCCCTTTGTTTACCTGGTTGAGGCCGCAGACGATATCTGTTATCAGATCATTGATTGGGAAGATGCCTATCGTTTAAAAATCATTTCAGTTGAAAAGGCCATTGATGGACTATTGGAATTTTTCCCTGTAGAAGGAGCATTGAATCGATCAAAAGTTACAAGTACCGTAGAGAAGATCGTAGATTCAAATCAAAAAATTGCTTACCTGCGTGCTACTGTAATTAATCTGTTGCTTGAAAATTGTGTACAGGTATTTTGGAACAACAGGGAGCAAATTTTAGCAGGTGAATATGGACAAAGTTTAACAGATGATTTGCCCGAACAGATTGCTGTTCCGTTCAATAAACTAAAAGCAATATCCATAAAAGAAATTTATAATTACCGTTCCGTAGTTGAAATTGAATTGGCCGGGTATAAAATTTTAGGTGGTTTGATGGAAGAATTTATTCCGGCAATTTTGCACCCCGATAAGCCAAATGCTGAAAAACTGCTTCAACTGCTACCTCCTCAGTTTGTGTATGAAGGAAACGATACGTATTTAAAACTGCAATCCGTCATTGATTTTATTTCAGGAATGACAGATATTTATGCGGTAGATCTATACCGAAAGATCAAAGGGATAGCCTTGCCTGAGTTGAAATAATCCATTAGCGTCATGTTGAATATATGAACAGAATCTATTTACTTATTGTTTTTATATTTTTTACAATACAACTGCAGCGCAAGTAACGTTGCATAGTAATCCTTCTTTTAGCAGTGTATCTGCTCTTGATTCAAAAGTTACTGATGCTACTGCGGTAACGCAGTTAGTGGGTGATTCGAAACTAATCGTTTTATCTGCTGCGGATACAGGACTAAGATTTTTAAATGATTCTGTTCCATTGAATAAAAATACCTGTGTTATTTCGTTTATCGATTGTGATGAAAGTCACATTATTATGTCTGATTTTACAAACTATTTCTACACCGAATATTTAAAAACTCAAGTGAAGAAACTGTATTTTTAAAGGCAAGGACTTATCTGTTCAGTAAATATCCGGATAGTCCGGTAACACCTGTTTTGAATTGCAGCAAATAATTCCCTTTCCTAATCTCTTTTAATGTGACTTTAAGGCCTTTGGGGTCTTATTTTGACAATTCGTTTTTAGTAAGTATCTTTGTTGCTAAGATATTTATTAAGTAAGATATATATAGAATGACAAATAAGACAAACGATCTTAGTATAGATGGGTTTAGAGCGGTAAGCCGAAAGTATTCCGATAGTTCTATACTGATGCATGAAGCCATTGCCCGAAAGGCAGGCCTTTCAGGGACAGATCACAAATATTTGGGTTTAATGATGGATAAGGGGGAAATGACTGCCGGAGAAATAGCCGTTCTGACAGGATTGACTACAGGTGCTGTAACTGGATTGATAGACCGGCTTGAGAAGAAGAAATTAGTTAAACGACAATTTGATAAAGAAGATAGGAGGAAAGTGATCATTGTACCGAATGTTGCAAATGCAATGAAATTATTGGAGCCCATATTTTCAGATCTTCAGAAGAAGACGCTTGAACTGATTGAGTCTTTTTCTGGAAAAGAAATAAAGATAATTGAAAAATATTTTCAGTCTTCTGTTGCGATCATGGAAGATGTAACAAAAAAGATAAATAAAAAGTCATGAATACACTAACTGAAAGCTATTTATCAAGAGCCGAAACCTGGCTTTTTATAACAACACTTGCCTACTTCTTAATGAATGGTGCACAGATCTTTGAAACAGCTGTGCTTGTTCCTAAATGGTCTGCAGCACCACCGGAATCATTCAGAATGTTGCAGGGAACATATGGTATCGACTTAAAAACATTCTGGATCGTAATACACTCAATTCATGAAATTACATTTATAGCAGCTATTGTTTTTTGTTGGAAGATCGAATCCATTCGTAATGGTTTAGTGATCTTATTTGCTATACATTTTGTTGTACGCGTATGGACACTCATCTATTTTGCACCCAATATTATTGATTTTCAAAAGATCACAGTTCTTACGGATGACTTAACTGCACGTGTACAGCGCTGGCGCTTATTAAATTATATACGTGTAGCAGTCTTTATAGCAGTATCTATCGGACTTATTCCCTTATGTATAAAAATTATGAATTTAAAATTTAAGTGATAAGAATTAAATTCCTTGTTGTTTATTTAAATTCTTCCTTATCGACTCAATCAACAACTTTCTCGATTTTTTTAATAAGCCTATAAAAATAGTATTGATAACAGGGTAGCCGGTTAAATCCATTGCTTCAATAACTTTAACTGTATTCGTTTGGGTGTCTTCAATAAATGTATAATCTATAGTCAGGAATATGCCTTTGCTTACTTCGGATAGATATTGAATGTGTTTTTCTGGTTGTATAATAATTACTTCAACTTCATAATCCGGTTTCATTGGAATAAGATCCCAAAGCTTTAAGGATTCTTTTACACGATAAGATGGATTTAGACGCGGTACTTTTTTAATATCAAGTACTTCAATCATGTAAGGATGATGTTTTCCAAACAGATGGAAGTCGCTGAAATAAGTACTGACTTCAGATCGTGTTCCTGATAATTGATATTCAAAAGTTACTTTTGTTTTCATACCCTAAAATACATATAAACTGCATTAAATGAGTATTTTGGAGAATTAGGAACAAATTAATCAAAATAAGTGTTTAAACACGTATATTGAAATGTATAAATTCAAGCTACATAACTGAAAGGATGTTTTTTATGAATAGAAGTGATTTTATAAAAAAAGGTTTGATGGGTACAGGCATGTTTGTAGCCGCTTCCGCAATGGGGAACGTCATTCAAAATGATATTGACGAACTCAAAGAATTAGAGATCTTAGGATTCAATCATATTCCGAATACACAATCTACACGTATGGAAAATGCAGTATTACATAAAGCTGATTCACGCGGTGATGCCAATCATGGCTGGTTACACAGCAGGCATACGTTCAGTTTTGCAAATTATTACAATCCGGAACGCATGCATTTTGGTGTACTGCGCGTGCTGAACGATGATATTGTTGCAGGGGGTAAAGGGTTTGGAACACACCCGCACGACAACATGGAGATCATCAGTATTCCGCTTGAAGGAGATTTGGAACATAAAGACAGTATGGGGAATACAACTGTTATACGTAATGGAGATGTACAGGTAATGTCGGCTGGCACAGGGATTCAGCATAGTGAATACAATAAGAACAGTGATAAGCAGGTAAAGTTCTTACAGATCTGGGTATTTCCGAATAAAAAGAATGTAACACCGCGTTACGATCAGATCACATTAAAAAGCAACGACCGTCACAATAACTTTCAACAGATCCTTTCACCAAATCCAGATGATGCAGGTGTATGGATTCATCAGAACGCATGGTTTCATTTAGCACAGTTTGATGAAAATCACAGCCAGGTGTATAAGATGAAAGACAAAACAAACGGCTTGTACATTTTTAATTTAAACGGCAATATTAACGTGGGGAGTCAGGTATTGAATAGCCGTGATGGTTATGGTATCTGGAATGTAGATGAAGTAACAATCAAAGCAGATTCAGCAGCAGAGTTTCTATTGATGGAAGTACCTATGGCGGTTTAAAACAAATTCCAAATAACAAAAAGCAAATTCCAAACTGTTTGGAATTTGCTTTTTGTTATTTGGAATTTTAGCAAAGGTAAGAGTTTAGAAATAAAATTATTTACTAAAGAATATTAGCGGAATATGATTAAGCATGCAGTAACCCAATATCCCGTACTTGATCTTATTAAAGAACGTTGGAGTGCACGTTCATTTTCTCCGAAGGAAGTGACAGTAGAGCAGGTGCGTACCATACTTGAAGCCGCGAGCTGGGCACCAAGTGCTAACAACGAGCAGCCCTGGGAATTTCAATATGCATTAAAGGGAAGTACATATTTTGATGTAATCTGGAATTGCTTGATGGCGGGTAACCAACCGTGGAATAAGCATGCAGCAGGTTTTATTGTAACCATTGCACGCAAGACAATTGCTGCAACCGGTAATCCGAATGCAAACGCTGAACACGATTCAGGTATTGCTACCGGATATCTTGTATTGCAGGCGTCATCTATGGGAATATTTACACATCCGATGGGAGGTGTTGAAAAAGTAAAACTCAGTACTGAATTGAAATTAACTGAAGATCAAAAAATATTGTGCGTTATTTCATTCGGATATTTAGATGATGCAGAAAAATTAGAAGAACCATTTAAAGCTAGAGAATTATCAGCGAGAACGCGTAAGCCGTTGTCAGAATTTGTGAAAGAAGTTTAAAAGTACTAAGTACAGAGTATTGAGTACAAAGGCGACAACATTGATAAGCAATCAATGTTGTCGCCTATTGTGATTATAAAAAGTACTATGTACTCTGTACTTAGTACTCAATACTTTTACAAATCCACCAAATGCTCTACATCTTTGATCTGTATCAGCAAAGCTTTGTTTGACAGGTATACTTCAAAAGCACATAATGAAAGGGAGATCAGCATAGATATTAAACTTAGTCCAAATACAGCATGCACCCATTCTTCCAGATTATAATAAATAAGGAACATAGAAAATGCTGCAATAAACATGGTAGCAATACCAAAAAGCTGCATGTTTCGGATTAAGAAAATTCGTTTTTTTAGAATACTTATTTGCTCAATAATCACATTGGATTGCTCCGTTTTGTATTGAGAGTGAAGAGCACGTATACGATTGCTAATGGCAATATACCTGTTCGTATAGGCAAGCAAAAGCAAGGATATTGTAGGGAAGAGAAGTGCAGGTGTATTTAACGTAACTTCTATCATAATATATTATTTTATATAAATCTAAACTTTTTACTGACAACTGACAATTGAACACTATATTGATTCTCCATTCAGATCCGTTGTCAGGATCTCACTCATATAATCCAGATACGGACGCATTTTTTTAAATGTATCTGAAACGAGTATATGGAAGTTCTTCGACAATACTTCTTCATTCGTAAATGCATGTTTTACAATAAACTGTTTGTGTCGGATCAATTCAATATTTTCATCATCAACAGTAAAACCTCGTGGTGCAGTTTTTACCTGATCCCCCAATAACGTTCCAAATGTTTTCTTAAAAGATCTTTCGGTTAAAATGTTTTTTAATGTTTTCGGATCAGCAGACAGGTGATTGCGGATATGCAGCAGATCATCCGCATTCGGAGAAAAAAAACCTCCTGCAACAAAGGAATTATCAGGTTCTATATGAAAATAGTAACCACCTCTGCGTTGTTTGGTTGCCCGTCTGAAACC
Source organism: Carex myosuroides (assembly GCA_028015225.1). Classification (NCBI taxonomy): domain Eukaryota; kingdom Viridiplantae; phylum Streptophyta; class Magnoliopsida; order Poales; family Cyperaceae; genus Carex; species Carex myosuroides. The sequence continues at coordinate 11,125 of JANSWA010000092.1, read as the reverse complement.
ACCGCCGATATTATTTTTATAAGGAGACTTATCTTTTGAGAAACGAATATCATTATATATCCTGTATAAGCTTTTTTTACCTGTAGGGGTTTCAATGGAATCATGCTTATTCATTTCTTCAAGCAGCGCATCTGCAAAACAAACCAATTCGGCATACGCATCCTGATATGCAGGTTTGTTTTTTGTAAACCATTCTTTGTTATTGTTTTTTGATATTTTTTTCAAAAAATCAAACGGAAGAACAAGGTTGTAGTTTTGTTTCATCTATATGTATACAGGATTATATTTTCACAAGTTCAACATTTTCATTGTAAAGATAGTTGCTTAACTGGAAAAATAATTGGTACATTTAATTAATCGATTATACCAATTGGTTTTAGAAAAATAGATATGTATGAAATTGTGCGCGTGTTGTTCGGGAAGAATGTATGAAATGTGTTGTTCTATTTTTATAAGTGGCATCGCACTGCCAGTTGAAGCCGAACAGTTGATGCGTTCCCGTTATACGGCTTATGCACTATGTAAGGTAGATTATATCATGCAAACAACTCATCCATCCACCCGTGGTCAATATACGGCTGCTGCAATAAAAGAATGGTCTGCATCAAGTACCTGGAAAAAGCTGGAAATTATTTCAACGAAAAAAGGGACTTCAGAAGATTCGATTGGTTATGTTGAATTTAAAGCATATTATTCAGATTCAGAAGGGAAGGATCACATTCATCATGAATATTCTACTTTTAAAAAAATAGGCACAAGCTGGCTTTTTGTTGAAGGCAAGGTTTATTAAATATGCGATTAATGAAAGATTGGAAAATTCGGTTTATATTATTTACCAGCATTTTTTATTTTAATGCCTGTGCGTTTATTAATAGACGTTATTACACCGATCCCGTTTCTTATTTTCAAAAAGCATTGCAGCAGGCTCCTTACGATGCAGTGATTGTTCCTGGTTTTCCGCACATGAAAGATAGTATGACCAGTGTTGTGCAGAATAGAGTTATGTGGGCCTGGTACTTATATTCCAAAGGCATGACTAAAAATATTATTTTTTCAGGAGGGGCTGTATATTCGCCTTACAAAGAAGCTGAAATCATGGCCCTGTATGCTGTTCAGCTTGGAGTACCTGCAGAACATATATTTACAGAAATTCAAGCAGAACATAGTACAGAAAATTTATATTACTCTTATAAAATTGCAGAGCAGCAAGGGTTTACACGTATTGCAGTAGCCACAGATGCTACACAATCAAGTTTTATGTATAGCATCAACAATCATCGTTTTAAAATTCCGGTAGATTTTATTCCGATCGTATATGACACATTGAAACAAGTTACCAGAGTTAAACCCGATATCAATCAGGATCTCGCATTGGTTACAGATTTTGTATCCATCATTGATCGGGAAGGCTTGTGGAAGCGCCTCCGTGGTACCAGAGGGCGTAAGGTGGATAAGATGATGAAAGCGGATAAGAAGAATCATAGACAGTAACCTATGATTAAATCATAATTATGTTGCAACATGTAGTTAACATGTGTTAATCTTAAATGTGCTTTTGATTGGATTTTTTGCTTATTGCATTGTAACTAATCCGGATGAACATATGTGATGGTGTTATTTCGGGAATGTTTCAGTATATTTTTATGAATTCATTTTAAATGATTATCTTGTAATAGGTATCAATTGATATTACATGCCATTTATTTCTGAATCTGTAGGGCCGCATCCAAATGTATTGAATTTTTTATCCGGAGGTGGAGAAATGGGGGAGCGCATCCGTACGTTTGACTGGACTACTACTTCAATCGGTTGTATCAATACCTGGCCACAAAGTCTTTTAACTTCACTCAGCATAATCCTTCACTCTCAATTCCCTATGTTCATCTGGTGGGGAGATGATTTGATTCAATTCTATAATGATGCGTACAGACCTAGTCTTGGTGAGGATGGAAAGCATCCGAAAGCACTTGGGCAAAAGGGGGAAGATTGCTGGCAGGAGATCTGGGTGGTCATAAAACCATTAATCGATCAGGTATATCGAAAAGGAGAATCCACCTGGAGTGAAAATCAATTGATCCCTATTTTTCGCAATGGTAAAATGGAAGATGTATACTGGACATTTGGCTATAGCCCCATTTACATTGAAGGAGGGAAAATCGGCGGGGTTATGGTTGTTTGCACTGAAACAACAAATGCAATTTTAAATCTGAAAAGAATTGAGGATAGCGAAAATAAGTTGCGTTTTGCTATTGATGCAGCTGAATTGGGTACGTGGGATTACGATCCGGTAACAAAGAAATTTGAAGGAAATGATCGTCTGAAAGAATGGTTTGGATTGCCCGCTAAGTCAAAGATTGATTTATCTGCGGCAATTGATATCATGGAAGAACGAGATCGCAAACGTGTTACCAAAGCGATTGAGGCTGCCTTGGTGTATTCATCAGGAGGTATATACAATATTGATTATACAATCATTCATCCGGTTACAAAAGAGGAGCGTATTGTTCATGCGAAAGGCAGAGCCTGGTTTAATGAAAAAAAAGAAGCGTATCGGTTCAACGGCACGCTGCAGGATATAACCGCAGAAACTATTGCCCGTGAAATGAATGACGAAATCCGGGATCAGATCCGTCTGGCGGCTGACCGTTTGCAGCTTGCTCTTGATGCCGGTGAGATTGGTTATTACGAATGGTTGATTGAAACCGATGCAATGCATTGCAACAATCTGTATAAGAAAATTTTCGGTTTTTCAGAAGAACATGAGCCTACATATAAAGAGTTTACATCTAAGATCATTCCTACAGATTTAAGTGTCCGCAATAAAGCTATTCAAAAGGCTATGCAGGTTGGAGGCGAATATAACGCTGAATATAGAGTACGGCATCCAAACGGAGAGATACGCTGGATCAAGTCTTTTGGTAAAGCAATATTTGATGATGTGAATAAGCCTGTTAAGCTTATTGGGATGATACTTGACATAACTGAACACAAACAATTTGCAGAAGAATTGAGCAAACAGGTACGTGAACGTACGGCGGAACTGAAGCAAACAAATGCAGACTTATTGCAATTTGCACATGTAGCCAGTCACGATCTTAAAGAACCGGTCCGGAAGATTAAAATTTTCAGCAATAGAATTAAAGAAGAAATCAGTTACCTATTGCCGGAAAAAGGGCATATTTATCTTGATAAAATTCTCCATTCTACAAATCGCATGATCTCTATGATTGAGGGTGTATTAACCTATTCAACCTTAAGTGATCTGAGTCAGGCCACGGAGAAAATAGACCTGAATGAGGTTATTACAAACATTAAAAACGACCTGGAAATCCTGATCGATGAAAAAAATGGAATAATAACAGCAAATGAATTACCTGTTATTGAAGGTGTTTCTGTATTGATCTATCAGCTGTTTTATAATTTAATCAATAACGCGCTTAAATTTTCTAAAAGAAATGTAGCTGCACGGATTGAGATCAAACATGTCCGGGAAGAAATGTCGGGTAGCATTTATGACAAAATTACAATAACAGATAATGGCATTGGTTTTTCTAATGAAAACGTAGATAGTATATTTGATGTATTTATTCGTTTAAATTCTAAAGATAAGTATGAAGGTACAGGGCTAGGTTTGGCATTATGTAAAAAAATTGTCGAGAGACATAATGGAACTATTTTCGCCGCCGGAGCAAAAGATACTGGGGCGGTATTCACAATTTTATTACCTTTGAGCAGGATTTAAATATTAAATAGAGATGGCTATAGAGTTTTTGCTTGTTGATGATGATACGGATGATTCGGATTTAATATTTGAAGTATTAAATGAAATAAATCCGACTGTCAAATATACATATGCAATGGAAGGACCGGAAGCATTGACCTTACTTGATAATGGCTATATGCCTGGTATTATTTTTTTAGATATAAATATGCCTGGAATGAACGGTTGGCAATGTTTATCTAAATTGAAGGCAGATGATCGATTTAAAAATATTCCGGTAGTGATGTATTCCACATCTTCTTATCAGCATGAGATTGAGAAAGCATTTGAATTAGGTGCTTTGGCTTTTTTTACAAAACCCAATCATTATTCTCTTCTGAAAAAGAATATGCAAATCATATTGGAAGCGATAGATACAGGTACGTTGCAATTGCTGGATCAAAAAGTATTGGTATCAATTACTCCATCTGAAAAAAAGCCCTGATTTGTCAGGGCTTTTTTTATGTGTTTTCAGGAACTTCTTTATCTACATTATTAGGCAATACAATAGTAACATTTGTGCCTTCGTTTTCAACAGAAGTAACAGTGACAGTTCCTTTTAGTTTTTCTACAAATTCTTTTACAATGTACAATCCAAGACCTGCGCCATCGCTTTTTTCTGAAGCACGATAGAACATATTGAAAATTTTGGGCATACATTTTTTACTAATACCCAAGCCATTATCTTTAAAGTTGATTACAGCGTGTTCAGGTGTACAAATGATCTGAATAAGCAATTCCGATATTTCTTTATGCGGATCATGATATTTAATAACATTAGACAAAATGCTATTGAAAATCACTTCCAATCTGTATGAGTCAGAATAAAAAGGAATCGGAGTAGAGTTTAGTATTGAAATTTTTATTTTATTGGAAGCCGGCAAATACGATAAATTGTTCATTGATTTATCAATCAATGCTTCAATGTCAATTGCGTTGGTATCTACTTCTATGCGTGCATTTCTGCATTGATCAACCATCTGTCTTATGGTTGTATCAAGTCTTTTAATACAGGCTTCCATCATTTGATGCAACTCTTTTACATGAGGATTCTTTTCTGAAGACTCAAGCTCCGCCAGATTTAATAATCCGCTTACTGTAGAAAGTGGTCCGCGCAGGCTATGTGAAATGCTGTAAATAAAAGAATCTAACTCTTTATTTATTTTCAATATCTCTTCATTTTGTTCTTTTAACTCCTGCATTGCCTGAACTTCCATTTTTTCAAGTTCGCGTTGTCTTAACGCAGTTAAAATTGCGCTTGGTAATCGGGAAAGATTTGATTTTAATATATAGTCATCAATACCAAGTTTCAGGCAGGTTACGGCAAATTCCTCGGATACAGCTCCGGTAACCAGAATAAATGGCACAAGCAGATTTTCTTTTAAACAGATTTTATGCGCCTCAATGGAGTTGAATTGCGGAAGGGAATGATCAGAAAGAATGACATCCGGCTTGTATTCTTTTATACCCTTTATGAAGTCATCTTTTGTATCTACCTGTAGTGTATAATGTTCTATACCTCCTTTTTGAAGAATATTTTCAATGAGTTCAACATCATCGTCCACATCCTCGAGCATCAGTACTTTTATTTTTTCTATTGTTTGTCCTTTGTAACTTACCATATTATATAGCTGAAATAAAAGTTGAAATAATTGAGTTGATATGATCTTCCTATCGAACGGTCTTGGATAGTTTATTTTTAATAAAAATTAATACATCTTTAATTTAACTTCTAAATGATTTTATTCCTATTAACATAAGTTAAAAAAAGAATCTAAAAGAATGAATTCAGCTTACACAGAATAAATAGCCGGAATTTTTATATATTATATGAGATTTCAAATGAATATTTTTTTATAATTATATAAACTTTAAAAGCTGCCTCTTAAATAGTTGTCATGAAATTAACATTAGATAATAAAATATTAAGCGGATTAACTATCTGCACACTTATTATAATTGGTGTAGGATTTATTTCGTATCGTAACAGTCAAAAATTTAAAGAAACGAATGATTGGGTTGATCATACACACAAAGTATTATACGGCCTGGAACAGATCCTGGTTACAGAAACCGCAGCCGAAACTTCTATGCGTGGATATGTTATTACGGGTAGTGATAATTTTTTAAAGCCCTACGATGATGCAGGAGATAATATTCAATTCAATATTGATCGTGTAAAAGAACTCACAGCAGATAATCCCATCCAACAAAAACGTTTGGAAATGATCAATGAGTTGGTTCGTGCGCATTTTACACATTTCGATAGCTGTATAGCACTTCGTCATACAGATTTTACAAAGGCACAAAGCTTAATTGCAGGTGGTAACGGCAGAAGAATCATGTTAAAAATCCGTGATAATATTGACGCTGCAAAGGATATGGAATTTAAATTATTATCCGAACGCAGAATCGCAAGTGAAAAAGATGCACGCGATTTTATGATCGTTTTTTTTGCATTAAAAGCTTTTGTTGTTTTTGTATTGATACTTGTATATTTTATTGTAATCTCGAATTTAAATACACTGCGTAAAGCAGAAAAAGAAACGGCTGATAAAAACTGGACATTGACTGGCAGTGGCGCAATCGCTCTGTCTATGCAAGGAAACCTGCTTGTGCAGGATCTGGGAGAGGCAGTTACGAATCACCTTGTTACCTATTTAAATGCAGATGTGGGCGCATTTTATATTGCAAATGATATTGGCACTTCTTTGAATCTTGTAAGTGGTTACGCACTTTCTAAAGGGAAAAGACAAATATCATCTATTCGGTTCGGAGAAGGGCTTGTCGGGCAGGCTGCATTAGAAAAACGTGTTTTGTTTTTAGAAAATATTCCGGTTGAAAATTTTGTCATCGATTCTGGTATTGGAGAAATAAATCCATCGCATATTTTGGTTGCCCCCATAATTTTTGAAGGTAGAACCGTTGCGGTCATTGAATTAGCCGGATTGAAGCCTTTTACAGACAATCAAAAGCAGTACATCGATCATGTAATGAATAGTATTGCGATCTCGATCAGTTCTGCTCAGGCAAGAGGAAAAATGAAAGAGTTGTTGGAAGAAACACAACGTCAGGCTGAAGAGCTGGAAGCTCAGCAGGAAGAATTAAAGCAATACAATGAAGAATTGCAGGTAAAAACAGAATTGCTTGAAAAGTCTGAAGCAGATTTGCGTGCACAGCAGGAAGAGTTGCATCAAAGCAATGAAGAGCTGGAAGAAAAAGCAAACCTTTTAGAGGAGCAGAAGGAGACACTGGAAAATGCCAAGATGCAGATAGAAACCAAAGCACATGAATTAGAACTGACCAGCAAATACAAGTCGGAGTTTCTTGCAAACATGTCGCATGAATTGCGTACACCTTTGAATAGCATATTAATCCTTTCTCAATTGCTAGCAGATAATAAAAATGCAACGTTAAATGAAAAAGAGGTAGAATTTGCACAAAACATCTGCAACTCCGGTACGGATCTGTTAGAACTCATTAACGAAATACTGGATCTTTCAAAAGTTGAATCGGGTAAGCTGGATCTTGAAATTGAGGACATTTCGTTGAAAAAAATAAATAGTAGCATACATGCCATGTTTGATGAGGTTGCTAAAAAGAAATCCATCGACTTTAAGATTGTATGTGCTGAATCGTTCCTGCAGACTACCATTCATACAGATAAGCAACGTCTGGAACAGATTATCAGAAATCTACTTTCAAATGCATTTAAATTTACGGGTAGCAAAGGTACTGTAACCTTTACTGTGCATGCTGTTCCTGAAAATACGGTATTCAAAAATAAAAATTTAACCCCGGGTAATTGCCTGGCATTATCTGTTTCTGATACCGGTATTGGTATTCCACAAAACAAACTTCAAATCATTTTTGAAGCCTTTCAGCAAGTTGATGGATCGACAAAACGCAAGTATGGCGGTACCGGTTTAGGCTTGTCAATCAGCAGAGAACTTTCACTTGCATTGGGCGGAGAGATACATGTTCAAAGTGAAGAAGGAAAGGGAAGCACATTTACGTTGTTTATACCTTTCAGTTTTAATGAATCGGATGTCATACGTGCGGATCATTCAAAAGAAATAAATCAAACTGAAAACAATAAGGAAGTAAGTGTGTCAATAGTTGAAGAGCCTTTATTGGTAGAGGAGTTTGAAGATTTTTCAGATGATCGCTCTAACATCACCTCAAATGATAAGGTCATCCTTCTCATGGAAGATGATATTGTATTTGCAAAATTGATGCTGGATTTTTTAAGAGAGCGGAAATACAAAGGTATTATAGCTACAAGAGGAAACACCGGGTTAAGCTATGCCAGACAATACAAACCGGATGCGATCATGCTGGACATGAAACTGCCAGTAATGGATGGCGCAGAAGTGTTGAAACAATTGAAAAATGATCCGACCTTAAGACACATTCCAGTACAGATTATTTCCGGCTATGATCGTAAAAGAGAAGGCTTGGAGCTGGGTGCTTTTGATTTTCTCCGGAAACCTGTTACAAAAGAAGTATTGTTGAATGCATTTGATAAAATTGAAGAATTCGGCAGTAAAAAATTAAAAAAACTACTCGTTGTTGAAGATAATGAAGTTCAGAATACTGCTATTCGGGAATTGGTTGGTAATGGTGATGTTAAAAGCTATTCAGCATTTACAGGTCAGCAGGCATATGACATGCTGATAAAAGATATGTATGATTGCATTATCATTGATCTTGGTTTACCTGATATGTCCGGCTTTGATTTGATAGATAAAATTAAAGAAACCCCTGATATAAACGGGATTCCGATCATTGTTTATACAGGAAGAGATTTGACCTCCGATGAAAAAAGTTTATTGAATAAATTAGCAAATGCTGTTGTATTAAAAACGGCTAATTCTCAAGAACGCTTACTGGATGAGACCACATTATTTTTACATCGTGTGGAATCTAAATTGCCGAAGGAAAAACAGAATATCATCAGGAAACTTCATAAGACAGAAGAAATATTAAAGCATAAAAAGGTACTTGTTGTTGATGATGATATTCGAAATGTATATTCTTTAACCAACGCACTGGAAGAAGAAGAAATGACATGCTTCATCGCTGAAAATGGAAAAATCGCATTACAGGTATTAGCCGAAAATCCATCAATAGAAATTATTTTGATGGATATCATGATGCCTGAAATGGATGGATACGAAGCAACTAAAGCAATCCGAAGTAATTCGAAAATATGATAAAAATTCCCATTATTGCAATCACCGCAAAGGCAATGAAAGGAGATCGGGAAAAGTGTCTTGCCGTTGGAATGTCTGATTATATTTCCAAGCCTATCAATATAGAACAGCTGCTATCGCTTATGAGAGTAGTGGCTATATAGTTAACATTATTTACTTCATTTAAACCGGTATACCAATTTTCTTATCATTATACTATGGGTCAGTTGCCACCGTCACCTTATATATTTCAATATTCTCAAGAAGAGCTGCATGCTTTTTTAGATGCTATTAAATTTATGTATGGCTATGATTTTACAGATTATGCTGAGGCATCGGTAAAAAGAAGAATTATTAATTTTATGAACGTTTACAAAATTCCTACGTTACAGGAATTAAGTAGAATTCTATTAAAAGATGAAGTGGCTTTTGAAACGTTTATTCAGGAACTTTCTGTTACTGTAACAGAAATGTTTCGGGACCCAACGTTTTATAAAAGTTTAAGGGAACATGTTATGTCGAGGGCTTGCAACTTATCCCGTTATTAAAATATGGATTGCCGGCTGTGCAACCGGTGAAGAAGTGTATTCTATTGCCATTTTATTAAAAGAAGCCGGGCTTTTAGATAAGTCGATTATTTATGCAACCGATATCAATCAAAAGTCTATTCAGGTTGCTAAAGAAGGTTTATATGCTGTTGATAATATGAAAGTATATACAGCAAATTATAATAAGTCGGGTGGGACACACTCGTTCTCTGAATATTATATTTCAAATATAATTCTGTATTGTTTGATAAATCGCTCAAGCAAAATGTTGTATTTTCTGCTCATAATTTAGCCATTGACAAATCGTTCAATGAATTTCAATTGATCATTTGCAGAAATGTACTGATTTATTTCAATCAGAAATTGCAGAACAGAGTGATCAATCTTTTTTATGAAAGCTTATGTTCGTTTGGTTTTTTGGCACTTGGCAATAAAGAATCTCTTTTATTTACAGATAAAAAAGCAAGTTTTGAGGATGTAGATAAAAAGGAACGGATTTACATGAAAGTTAAATGATGCCGGATAACAATAATATCAGATTGTTTTCGGCTGTGGTAATTGGTGCTTCAGCAGGAGGCTTGCATGCGCTTATTCGCATACTAGTTCACTTCCTAAAGAATATACGTTACCTGTTATTGTTGTACAGCATCGGGGAAAAGATTATAAAGAGCTGCTTGAAGAAGTATTGCAATCAAAATGTTTGTTGAAGGTAAAACAGGCCGATGAAAAAGAAAATATAAAAGCTGGTTTTATTTACATTGCTCCATCAGATTATCATCTACTTATTGAGCAGGATGAAACTTTTTCATTAACTTCTGATATCTATGTAAAACACAGCAGACCATCTATCGATCTGTTGTTTACAACTGCAGCTGAAGTATATAAAGAAAAACTTTTAGGTATTATATTAACCGGGGCAAGCAGCGATGGTTCGGAAGGGTTAATGGAAATAAAAAAAACCGGCGGATATACCATTGCTCAGGATCCGGACACAGCAGATTTTGCATACATGCCACGTGCTTCCATCGAGATCGGAGCGGTAGATACCATTTTAACGTTAGATGAAATCGCATCTTATTTAATGCAAATTTATGAAAGAAGGTAATGCTACAATATTGATCATTGATGATATTTCAAGCAATATTTTTGCGCTTGAAAATTTATTAATGAAAGAAAACCGTACGTTTTTAAAAGCTACATCCGGCCACGAAGGGCTTAAGATTGCATTAAGCAAATCTGTAGATCTGGTGATCCTGGACGTACAAATGCCTGAAATGGATGGCTTTGAGGTTGCTAACATGCTTAAGTCAAATAAGCGGACAAAAGATATTCCCATCTTATTTGCTTCAGCTGAATTGAAAGAGCAGAAGAACATGCTTAAAGGTCTGGAGGAAGGGGCTATAGATTATTTATTTAAACCGCTTGATCCGGATATAACGAAAGCTAAGGTAAGTATGCTTATCAGACTGGAGTTACAGCGAAAAGAATTGCTTGAAATTAATAGCGCTTTAGAAAAGTCGTCTATTCTTATTAATAATTGTCTGGATATTATTTGCACACTGGATGCGGAGAATTTTGTAATAGAAGAATTTAATGTTGCTATGTCCGTAGTTCTTGGATAA
>JANSWA010000091.1:0-32925 GCA_028015225.1 Carex myosuroides | reverse complement strand
TGTTTATTTCAACAATTGTTTTATATACCATCATGTTGAATGGTTGTCGTTAATTTTTTTTTCAACCAAAGGTTCGCTGCTTAAAAGTAATATACTGATTTTATCCGGAGTAGTTTTAATCGAAAATTTTATCGGAAAGGAGAAGGGGTTTCGTATTCTTAGATCTTTGTATCCGTAAACAACGGTAGCATCTGTTCCTATTGGTGTAAAGCGTGTTTCTTCTGTATAGATGTCAACGGAATGATTGTGTCTTTCCAATATCTCCAGACCTCCCATAATACTGACGTGATAGACAATGCTTGCCGGTCTGACAGATCCCGCCGCCGTATTCATTTACAATTTCTCCGTTGATAATGGATCGGCTCTTTTGAAGACCGACATTTGGATTCCCCGCTATTTTCCAGAACGAGAATATTTCGTTTGGCATAAGTGTATACGGATTGATCTTTTCCGATACAGTTTGAATATTAAATAACTTAGCAGCGGCTGTTTCACTTGGCATTATTCTCTGAACAAGCTCAATGCTGTGGTTAAAAGCGAAATGCATTGCCCTTTTTACCTGCGAATCTGAATGCATGCCCGGTATATACATCTTTCAGCAGTCGCAGACAGATTTTTACCCGGATCTTCAATTGTTTTATACCTTTCATACTTTTTCTAATTCAATAATCAGATACGAAACTGTATTCTTTTAAAAAGGAATTTGATAGAAGCATATCTATTTTAGTAAAGAAGGGCCGTATGAATCTTGGCAGCCGATGGATCGGTAAAAAACAGCAGGCCATAGGTTCTTTTGATATTAAAGCCCGGTATGGATCTCAGATCCTTAAATGCAAGGCTGTTTGCTCCGTGCCAGCTATTACTTTTGTATCTGAATAATTTTCGTCTTCTTTTTGAAGGAATGTCAAATATAAGTCTTCCACCATTTCTTTAAAACTCTGTTGCATTCAATCAAAATGGTATCTGTTTTTTTCTGTATGCAAATGCATGAAAAAATGGAAGGAAATGATCGTATCTGCAGATGCATCATTTAAAAGAAGTTGCTCTGCGTCGCAGTGATATAGTTTTTTATCCGGGAATTTTTTTTGTGCAATAGCAAGCATTTCTTTACTGGCGTCAATACCGATGCCGGCATAATTTAAAAAACGACCGCTACCGCAGGCCAGATCTACAACAGTTTCATCTGAAGTCAGAAGTTTGCTCAACACATTGCGTTCACAACGGTCAATGAAACCTCCCGTAGGAATTATCAAACCTATCCTGGTCGTATTTGTGCGCCAGTGCATCATAGTATGTTACTATTGTGTTTTCTGTCATAAATAAAAATCAGATTTGCTTTACATGTTGTCGGCTTTGCTTATTCCTTAGTTAATATCTTTTTTATTTCGGCTTTAGTAATCGTTGTTATACGTTATGCCGTTGTGGATATTGTCCCCTTTTAACGTGATTAATGTATCGGTTTGTTTAAACTCCTTTTGAAGTTTAAGTGATGATCCATAATAAATAACTTCGTCCTGATCGCCGTGAAAAAATTATAACCGGCATTTTTACATACTTTCAGGTATTCATTTGTTTCAAATGGATACTTTAAAATGAAAGATGGAATAATGGGGAATTTCTTTTTTACAACATCTATTAAGCTATAATAGGGAGCCTGTAATATAAGCAGTCGGGGATTGTTTGTTGAAGCTATTTTTTGAAGCTGAGCCGCTGCCAATAGAATAGCCGCAACACAATGATCTTATTTTCCGGATAGGTCTTTTTCAGTTCGTCATAAACAGTCTGTATATCTTCAAAAAAAAGCGTTTGTCCGTTTATGGTACCTCCACTTTTTTCCGTAACCGCGCCGGGTAATCGAGTATGAATACATCGTAGTTTAATTCTGTATAGGCCTTGGCTACATCACCCCAGGAACCAATGCTTCCTGCATTGCCATGCAGATAAAAGATCAATCCTTTTGATTCTTTTGCTTTAAATAATAAACCGTTCAGAGTAGTACCATCAGCCATGATACTATTTTTTTTCCTCAAATGGGTGTATCGAAATGAAATTGAAAATCGGTATCAATTTTTTCAGGATGAAAGATTAATTTTTCCTGAAAGAAGTATAAAAGTACACATAACAACATATAAATGCCTGAAATCAGGATCAAGGAATTTATAAGAAATGTTTTCATGTTATACTTTATTGCTGTCTTAAATAGACTCTTTAATTTTTGATCTTTGTACGCTCTATAACAAACGGTTAAAAAGATGTTATGTTACTTTTTTCAGCAAGGTAATTGTTCCGCCGTCTGCCATAAACTTATGGAAATAGCGGTAATTCCCTGTCTTCATATATAACACCGCCAGCTTCAGCATCTCTGCTTTTTTAAATGGAAACTATGTACATCTACAACATCTTTCAGTTCTGTAATGTCTTCAAAGCCTTCGTCTGTTGGAGTCCAGCAGGTATCGCAATAAACGGTTTTGAGCCAGACATCGTGTGTTGTACCATTGTCAATGTCTTCCTTGTTGACAGATTTCAGATACAGGTTTCCTTCTTTGTCTGAATATAAATTGTCACGTATAAGTGTGTATTTCGAATAATTTTCTATCGTTTCCCTTTACATTCTGTCCGGAACAGGCAAGAAGAAAAATGCTTGCAATATAGATCAGGTACTTACGTATCATCTTGTTCATCATTTGTTTGTTTTCTTTGTAGTACTGATCACGATACATTAATAACCAATAACTTCACCTACAACCCTCGGGTAATTTCCCCAAATGATTCCGCATCCCGCATTGCACCCTCCGAAAAAATTTCCGATGATATAGATCGTCTGATTTTTGGTATAAATCTTTAATAAATATAACTCATAATATGTTTCACTTGTAGGAAACGTAAGTGTTGCGTTTTTTATCAAACCTGTCTTAGCTGTTTTTTTTTCTTTGAGGAATTCAGAAAAACTTTTTTCATGCGGATTTCTGAGTGAATCGGCAAGCAGAATATCCTGCAGGGGTATTTACATATAAAATTTTCCCTTGCCCCCAGTCACGATCATTTTATTCTAATGGATTTGTATGATCCAACATCCGTTGCTTTACGTGCCGCTTGAACAGAATCCTGATTGAGTTCAAATAGTTCATAGTGGATCTCTTCACTCTTTGCGCCCATTTAATGCATAAATGTTTACTGTATAGGTGCCGCCTCCGCATCTCTGAGCATGCACTGTATTGATGAAAAAGTGCAGCAGCAGAAGTATTCCTGTTACTTTTGCGAGATGTCTGTTTGAGATATGCATGATTCTTATCGTGATTTATGACTCAGAACTTTAGTTGTTTTATTAGATAGATTCTTAACTCAATTAATCCTTTGGTAGGCTGTGGTTCAGGCACCACGGTGGGAAAAATATCTATTTCAGAATTAAATTTATTTTATCTAATAAATTCTTTTCCGTACTATAAAGTGATTTTGAATATAACCATCTTTTGTGATTTTTTCCCAAAATCGACGAGTCCTGTATTAGGCCTATATTCTGTATTTACAACTATTGAATTTTGTATATTTTCTATTTTTCTCTTTCCAACGAAACTCAAATGAATCTTTTGAAGAATCATCAAGAAAACAGAAGACATAATTTTGATTGGATAAAAATCCAAGTTACTTGCTTTGATGTCTTAAAGAGAATCATATAGCTTAATGAATCTTTATCTGATTCGCTAATAAACTTTTGACTAACCAGAAAATTCTTTTAAGTCATCTAGTTGATTAAAGTCTCTGTAGCCCAATATATTTTTTAAAAAGCTCATTCTTGTTCAGATTCAGGTTCAGTTTTCTTATTTGCAATTTTTGCTGCTAAGTAAATCCATGTAAATCCAACAATTACACATGATTGAATTGTAGAATTAAAGATTCCCATAATTAATCCCATATAACTTACCAATGTAGATGCTATTGTCCAGAATATAATCACAATACTGTATTTGGTGTTTTTATTATACTTCATATCTAAGAATGAACTTCCTTTTAGATAATGGGCAATCAAAATCAGTAAGTATGACAATTAATCCAAGTAAGAAACTTGCTCCTAAAAAAAACTAGATTGGATTTAGAATAATGTATTTTATCAAGCGATTTAAATTCAAGCACAAATTGATACAAAGCTTCCCAATATCTCATAATTTGAGTTTCTGTTTAAATATGTTTGCAGCTAGTCGATATATACAAATATTTCATATTATCAGCTACCGTATCCGCGCCGTATGCGTTTTTTCCTAATATATACACCTTAGGTTTGATAAGGTAAGGGATCACACCTACAGCCACCATACCTGCACCCATTCCAAGGTAAGCGCCCGAAGAGCCGCCGCCGCTGTCTGCTAATGCACCGGAGCTTGCCATGGTGTATGCACCGCCAACCATCAAAAACGCCCCCGATTGCTCTTGTAATATTATGTATCGTAGTTGCTTTCTGGATGCTTTGAATATCTGTTAAAAGAACTTCTTTAATCGGTTTTACTTCATCTTCGTCGGGCAGATAAAATACAATCGTTGTCTCCGTTATGTTTTGAATTTTAGCTTTTTCAAAATCAGTATCCTCTAAACCTTTGTAGCGGATGGTCTTTCCGATCTTAAACACTTTCACTTTTCCGGAAACGGTATCTTTCAGTTCCAGTTGCTTTTGGGCGAAGGCAGAAATTGAAGCAATGCTTAAAAAGTAATGCAAAAAAGAGGGGTAGTTTTTTCATAGTTTTAAAAGTATAGAGTACTAAGTACAGAGTACGGAGTACAAATCGTTTCATTTATTTTGACTTATTTGTTAAGTAACTAGTAACCTATTGTCGTCTTTGTACTGAGTACTCTGTACTTAGTACTTTCTTACGCAGGCGTCTCGTGTAGCTGTTTCAGATAAATGCTCTTGTAAATACCTTCTACCTGAATCAATTCGTCGTGAGAACCGCTTTGAGCCACCTGTCCATCTTCTAAAACGATTATTTTGTCCGCAAGTTTCACAGAAGACACTCTGTGGGGAAATAATAATCGTACTGCGGTCGCCCAATACCGTTTTTAAGTTGTTCAGAATAGTATCCTCTGTTTTGGTAATCCACGGCCGATAAACAATCGTCCAGGATAAATAAACGCGGATTCCGGATAAATGCACGCGCCAGCGACAAGCGTTGTTTTTGTCCGCCGGATAAGGTAATGCCGCGTTCTCCCAAAATGGTGTCCAACCCCATCGGAAAACTTTCAATGGAGGTATACAGATCCGCAAATTTTGCGGCTTCAATGATCTGTTCTTCGGTTACATTGTCGAAACCAAAGGCAATGTTGTTGCGGATGGTATCCGAAAATAAGAATACGTCCTGCGGTACAAAACCGATCTGACTTCTTAAATACTGCAGATTGTATTCCCGTATAGAAATGTTGTCAATTGCAATTTCACCGCTTGTGGTGTCGTACAAACGGCATAGTAACGACGCTATCGTTGATTTCCCCCGATCCGGTGTTGCCAATAATAGCAAGCGTTTGTCCGGGGTGCGACCGAAAAACTGATGTGTTTTGCAGCCTGGATGCCCGTGTCCGGGTATGTAAACGAAACATCTTTAAATTCAATGGCCCCCTGAATAGGCGAGGTTAATTCTTTCCCTTTTAATAAGGTGTTTTTTTTCTTTTAAAAACTGATTGATGCGTTCCTGCGAAACTTCTGCACGTTTTATCATTACCGTGATCCAGCCTAATGATGTAACAGGCCAGGCTAATTTATTCAGATAGAAAATAAATTCTGCGATATTACCTGTAGTAATGCCTTCGTTGGCAATGGCTTTTGTACCGCCGATCCACACAATGAATATGATCGAAGCACCAATCAGCGATACCATCAATGGGAAGAACAAAGCGTTGATCTGAGCCAGCCGAATGGATTTATCTCTGTAGCCTGTACTTTGCTCATCAAACTGTGTGCTCATGGACTGCTCTCTGCCAAACGATTTTACCACACGGATTCCTGAAAATGTTTCCTGTACCAGGGAAGATAAATTTGACATGCTGCGCTGTATGTCCTCGGAATGTTTGGTGATAATGCTTTGTACGGTATAAATGCTGATCACTAAAAAGGGCAGCGGTATTAAGGTGTAAAGCGTTAATTCAGTATTTACCGAAACCATAAGCGGAATGGTGACCATGAAAATGGCAATTAAGTTGATGCCATACATCATCGCAGGTCCCAGGTAGTTTCGTACCTGGTTCACATCTTCAGAAATACGGTTCATGATGTCGCCTGTATTATTTCTCTTGTAGAAACTAACCGGTAATTGCTGGTAATGGTGGTAAATTTCATTTTTCAGATCAAACTCGATGCGTCTGGAGATGCCGATAATGATCTTACGCTGAAAGTACAAAAACACACCGCTAAAGATGGTTAAACCTAGTATCTGTAATACTAAAAAGGTTACTTCTTTGCTGAATTCAGATTGTAAAGCTTCTTTTTGGACGCCAGTAGCGGTTTTAAGCAAGGGTAGGGATTGTTCCAGGTAATCGATCGTTTCTCTGATCACCGGTCCCTGATAACTGCCAAAGAAGTTGTTCAGAAAAACAAACAAAAGGCCCGTTAACAGATAGTATTTGTATTGGAGGAAGGTATTTATTTAAATGACTTAATGCCCAGTTTTTTCACAATTATGTATGTTTCTGTAAAATATTCGATTGGAATCTTTTCGTAAAAAGAGTACCTTTGTAATTCATCACAAAGTAAGAAATTTCTGTTTCTTGTTTCAACAAACAGAAATACTTACCGAATAATTCACAGAAATTGCTCTGTAAAACAAAAAAATGTTCTTTATAAGTTATGCTGAATAGAAGAATTCTACGGATTAAGGTAATGCAATCCTTGTATGCATTATACCAAACGAAAGTTTCAAACTTCCACTTAGGTCTGGATGAGATTTCGGATGTGTTTGCACCCGATCTGATGTCGCCGGATGTACAAGATGTTCCTGCCTTAGAAGCAAAGAAAAAAACAGCACATACTTTTTACGAATCGTTTTTTGAAAAAAACGATACCGCTTATTTAGAACAAGCTCCGGATATCCGCAAAGCAATTACAGAAGCGATAAATCACTACGATAACGCCCACACCAGAGACATTACGCATTTCAAAAACATGCTGCTTGAAGATGTTGCACGTGTTGAAAATATGTATAAACTTGTTTTGTTCAGTGCTACACGTCTTATGGCTATTGCTGAGGCAGATGCAACGGAAGGCATTCATTCTGTTGTTAAAAGCGAAGTGCCGGAATATTTTTATAAGCTGAAGAAGAACCCCGTTTTACTGGCTATTGAGAATAATAAATCACTAAGAAGTTTTGTTGAAAAGCACAAACTGAATCCGCCGGTTGATTTATTGAAAAACGGTTTATAAGAAAAAAATCAAGCACGATCCATTGTACATTGAATACCAGAAATTCCCTGAGTCTTCGTTCGAAAAAGACAAAGAAATTGTATTGCATCTGGTGAAAACCTATTTGTTCAAAAACGAACAATTGGATGCGTATTGGGAAGATCTGGATTACAACTGGACGGAAAATGACGAAGCCATCAGAAGCCTTACATTGAAGGCTATTAAGGGCATTCAGGAAGATACAGATGACAAATACGAACTTCCATCGTTGTCGCCAAATTGGGAAGAAGATCAGGCATTCATGCTGGAATTGTACAAAGCTTCTGCAGAATTTGATACGGAAGCGGAAAAACTGATTACAGATAAAGTTCAGAACTGGGACATCGAACGTCTGGCATTCACCGATCGGATTATTTTAAAAATGGCTCTTACGGAGATGGTGAAATTCCCGAACATCCCTGTAAAAGTTACCATTAATGAGTATATTGAAGTATCAAAATCATACAGTACGCCAAAAAGTAAGCAGTTTATCAATGGTTTGTTAGATACCATTTCTATTGACTTACAAAAGAACGGTATGATTCTGAAAAGCGGTAGAGGTTTGATGGATAACAAATAGTGGACAGTTGTCAGTGATCAGGTATTTGTTACTTAATCACTGATAACTGATTTCTCACCCTGTCACAGACCATGGTGTTTGTTTCAAACTGACTACTGATAACTGATAACTGACCACTTAATATGGCATCATCTGATCAAAATAAATCGAACGGCAGCAGCGGTTGGCGTTGTTACTGCACTGCTGCTAGGCTTAGCTGCCGGCGCAGTATTGGGTGTGTTGTTTGCACCGGATAAAGGTTCAAATACCCGTGCACGTTTAAAATTCAAACTTGCAAGTTATAAAGAACAATTAATGTCTTTGCTGGAAGAGTTTGAAGCGCGCAAGGAATCTGTACTGCAATCCGATGAAGTTACGGAATCGAAAGCGGCTGCAGAGAAGCTGGTAGCTGAGATTGAAAGTTTAATTGAAAAAATACAATCAGGAAAAGCCTGAAATGAAAACACATATATTTCTGTACCCAGGAGATGGCATAGGCCCGGAGCTGTTTGATTCGCTTCGGGCTTTTTTTTAGTTTATTCGATGAAACGATTGAATATCATTATTTAAGTTCTTTTCAGGACTTATCAGGTTTGAACAAACCGTATTATGTTTTGTGCGGACCATTCAGTTCAGAACAGGAACAGATAGATGTTATTAAACCGTTAAAGCCATTATTTGCGCATAGTTGCATACCTCATGAAACTAAGGGCTACACGAGCATACTAGCGGTGCCTATTGAAGAGAAACAAATGCACAACGGCGCATTAAAAGATATGTCGGTAATTGAGGCGTGCTTTGATTCAGAGCAAAAAATTGTAATGGTACAGCAGTATCAGGAACAGCCTCAAGTGTGGGAAGATACCATGAAAGCCTGGACAAGGCTTTGCTTTTTCTAATAACCATTGGCGTTTTGAAGATGCAAATGTATTGTCGTTTATCAAACACAGTCAATATAAAAATACCAGCCAGTTAGTAAGCTCAATAGAAGGTGCGAATGTATTAAAAGCATTGTACGCATCGATACATAAATCATTGAACCGTGCGCATACCTTGCTTCAGGTGGAAGATGGCTATATTGCAATGCCGATGCCATGGGCATGCGCCCGATATTGTAGGTATGGGTATTGCAAATCCGTTTGCACTTATGGAGGCATTTTGCAGATTGTTATCTGTTGCCGGATTTGGTGAATTGGCTCAACGCGTTGAAAATCAAATTGAAACTGCTTTTTACGCCAATAAGGAACAAACAACGCCCGATCAGGGAGGTGTGTTAAATACGGAAAAATATATGTCTATGATTGTAGAATGCATACATTTGTGATCCAGGATGAACTGTTTGCCGTGGTTGTTTCAGTGCTTAATCTTTTTGAATAACTTAGTGAACTAAGGATTAATTTTAATTAAATTCGTAGACTAAAAATATAAACTTATGAAACGTATTGTTACTTATGCATTTTTACTTTCGTGTGCAATAATGACAGTGTCTTGTGATGAGAAAAAAAACGAAGAAGCTGCTGTTGTACAACAGGATTCAACAGGTAATGTTATTCAGGAATTAAAAACAACTTCAATTGCTTTTACCGGAAACGGAATTTAAATTCAAGGATCTGAAAGAAGGAGAATTGGGAAAACACGAATTTGTGTTTAAAAATACCGGTACAGAGCCCTTGTATGTCAGAGATGCAAAAGCATCTTGTGGCTGCACAACGCCTGATTGGACAAAAGATACTATTGCGCCGGGTGGGGAAGGAAAGATCTTAGTTCAATTTAACAGCGATGGCCCGCGCGGGCGACTTTACTAAAACAGTAACTGTATTTGCAAATACGGAGCCTGCTGAAACAATTATTACAATCAAAGGATTTGTAATTGCGAAAGTGAAAGATATTTCAGGTCCGTATCTTAAAGACGCGAATTAAAACTTAATCAATAAATCAAAACTAAATACAATAACAATGATAAACGTTCAATTAATTTTATTACAAGCTGCTGGTGGCGGTCCTGCTTGGGTAACACCAGTTATGATTGCCTTAATGTTTGGTGTAATTTATTTCTTCATGCTTCGTCCTCAGCAAAAAGAAAGCTAAAGAGCAGGAAGCACTTCGTGCAGCTTTAAAGCCTGGAGACAGTGTTCAAACGATAGGTGGATTACATGGTAAAGTTGCAAGTATTGAAAGCGATGGAACAGTAATTATTTTGGTTGATCGTATTCGTATGAAATTTGAAAAAAGCGCAATTCAAGGCTTATCTACTAAAGCTGAATAAGTTTTTTGAAATAACAGTAAGACCTCCATTGATTGTATTGATTACTTCATTGGAGGTTTTGTATTTATAATTAGGTGTTCGTATTTAATGTCTTATTACCTAAGAACGGCAAAAACAGCAAACGAATTATAGTAATCAATTAACTCTGTAACATCTTGAAAGCTATACTGAGATTATTTAATCGAAAATACGACTGGAAGGTAATGTTCATCTGCCTTCTGGCAACAATATTTATTTGGTTGTTAAATTCAATGAACAGGGATCATTTAGCCGATGTATCGTATCCGGTTGTATTTAAAATACGACAATCAGGAATTGATGCAGAAGAATGAAGAAAACACAAAGATTACCTTTCACGCTTTATGGTTTGGGTTGGGATCTGTTGAAGCTGAAATTAAATTGGTTTGTTGATCCGATTGAGATTGATATTACGAACAAAAAGAAATACAGATATGTATTGGCTTCTGATATCAGGCCTTATCTGGAAGATAAATTACCCGTAATTAATAATACGCTATTTTTTATCCGATACCTTGTACACTGGCTTGGATAAAGTCAAAAAAGATAAGATGAAGATCTATGTAGATCGTGAATCATCATTTTTAGCAGAGGATTATAAGATTGATGGGAGTATCCGTATCAATCCGGAGTATATTATGGGTTACCGCGTCCTGCGTCTATCCTGGATACTATGTCTCATAAGATTTTAGTTAAATTATCTGAGAACAATATTTCAGATGCCTATAAAGAAGAGATCAAGATTCCGAAACCGTTGAGCAGTCAGGTGAAATATGGTACGGAAAAAGTGGAAGTATCCTTCAATGTAACCAAGCATAAACGACCGTTCACGGAGTAATCTATGTTTAAAGTAGGCATTACAGGGGGCATAGGTACAGGGAAATCAACTGTGTGCCGCGTTTTTTCAATTTTAGGCATTCCTGTATACGATGCAGATTCGAGGGCAAAATGGCTAACCGAAAATGATGCGCATATCCGCGAAGGTTTACTGGCAGCTTTTGGTCCTGCTGTTTTTGATGGTATTGTATTAAACCGATCGTATCTGGCTTCTGTGGCTTTTGTAAATGAAGCGAATACTGCTGCATTAAATGCAATCATACATCCTGCAGTAGGAAGGGATTTCATTGAATGGACACAGCAACAATCACATGCGCCTTATGTTCTGAAAGAAGCAGCACTGTTTTACGAAGCAGATACGGCGAAAGAAATGGATGAAATGATTGTTGTGACAAGTCCGGCAGCATTGAGGATTGAACGTATATTACGCAGAGATCCGCATCGGAACGAAAAACAGGTTCAGGACATTATGGATAGGCAATTACCGGATGCAATAAAGATTGAATTGGCCTAACCATGTTTTATTGCAATGATGAAGTACATTTGCTGGTGCCGCAAATTTTAAGATTGCACGAACATTTTATGGCACAGGCGCTTTTTATAGACCATTTTTTCTTAGTAGATTCAACTACGAAAAAGTACCTAGATGTCATCTATACAAATAAGTAATTCTGTACTGCGTTTTGAGTGTCATTCACCGGAAGAAACAATTTCTTTTTTAGGAGCATTGATGGACTTTGCACAGAGTGAATTGATCTGGGTATTAGATGGGGAGATGGGTGCAGGGGAAAACTACTTTCGTGCGGCAATGCGGCGAATTTTTAGGCTTTATAGAATCTGTTAATAGCCCAACCTTTTCCATCGTAAATGAATATCGTTCGAACAATGGGGAAAATATATTATCATTTTGATTTTTTATAGAATTAAATTCTGAACGGGAAGCATTTTGAAATAGGCTGCGAAGATTATTTCTATTCAGGCAATATGTGTTTTTATTGAATGGGCCTCGCGCATACCGTCGTTACTGCCCGAAACATATTTGCATATAAAAATTGAAGCGATAAACGAACAGTCCAGAGTTTATACAATTACCCGATATGGTGCAAAAGCCAGTTAATATGTTCTGCACTCAAATGAACAATCTTGTCTCATGAAAAAGAAGTCTGAATTAGACGTATTGGTAAAAGAACAAATTCTTTATCCCAAAGAACAATTGATGAAGGTACGGAAGCAGCTTCCGCAATTGTGTATTGGTATTCCAAAAGAAATTGATGGTATTGAAAACAGAGTGTGTCTGACACCTGAAGCAGTGGCACTTATCGTGAATAACGGACATGTGGTACAGGTTGAAACAGGTGCGGGCTTAAATGCAAAAGTTTTCAGATAGAGAATACAGTGAAGCGGGGTGCTAAGATTGTGTATTCAAAACAAGAGGTGTTTGATTCGGAAATTGTATTGAAAGTGGATCCGCCTACAATGGAAGAGATCGGTTACATGAAACCGGGGAAGACGCCTGATCTCTGCACTACAAATGTCTACGCTTTGATCCTGCATACATTGCAGAAATAAATAAAAAGCGCATTACAGGATTGGCCTATGAATTTATTGAAGACAAAGCAGGGGGGCAAAACCTGTTGTGAAATCAATGAGTGAAATTGCAGGCAGTGCAGTAATGCTGATTGCGGCTGAGTATCTTATTTCTAAAAATGGAATGGGAGTAATACTCGGAGGTGTTACGGGTGTTCCATCTACAAAGGTATTGATTTTAGGTGCGGGGAACAGTAGCTGAATACGCAGCACGCACCGCTATCGGACTGGGAGCCGAAGTAAAAGTATTCGATAGTCATTTGTATCGTTTGCGCAGATTAAAATTGAATTTAGGATTGCAGTTATATACCTCTGTTATTGATACGGTAAATTTGCGCAAGGAATTGCGTGAAGCAGATGTAGTCATTGGTTCGTTGCGTGCAGAAGAAGGTACTTCGTGTCTGGTAACGGATGAAATGGTAGCAGAAATGAAACCAAATTCGATTATCGTAGATGTAAGTATTGATCAGGGAGGTTGTTTTGAAACATCAGAAATAACCAACCACATGAGTCCTACTTTTAGAAAAATACGATGTCATTCATTATTGCGTACCCAATATACCATCGCGTGTGGCACGTACAGCAACAATTTCATTAAGCAATATTTTTGCACCGATACTTTTGCAGATCGCAGAATCGGGTGGGGTAGAAGAAATGATACACCACAAGGATTGGTTTATGAATGGTATTTATAGCTATAAAGGATATTTAACGAATTCAATTATGGCAAAAAAATATTCCACTTCATTTAAAGATATAAAGCTGCTTACAGCAAGTATGTTTTGAGGAATGCTTAATGCGGAAGGCTTAAAGCCTAATGCTTTTCGTATCTGAATAAAAACAGCAATTGTTTTAGATATTTAAGAATAAAAAAAGAGCAGATCGTATAAAATATGATCTGCTCTTTTTTAGCTTTAAGCCTTAAGCGTTAGGCCTTCGGCCTTTAGTATTACTGTTTCACAATCTTCGTTGTAATAATATCTGTGCTTGTAAGCACTGTTAACATAATACATTCCTTTCGCCTGCGTTTCAGCGATTGTTTGTACTTGATTCATTGTACCTGAACCTTGTTCAACCAATTGGCCATTTACACTATATAATGTGTAGGTATATGTTTTCATTATCCGCGCCGCTTACTAAAAGTGTTGTACTGTTGTGGAACGGGGTTTGGATAAGTTGTTACTTCTACTAAACCTTCTGAAGAATACGGTCTCATTGCTGTGGATGAGAACTTTCCATCGTAATCGTATTGTGTGATACGGTAATATGAAGTTCCTGGTAAAGGATTATTATCTACATAGAAATAATTTGATGCAATGTCTCTGTTGCCTGCTCCGGAAACGGTAGCGATGGATTCAAAATTGATACCGTCAACAGAACGCTCTACTGCGAAATAGGAGTTGTTGGTTTCGTCTGCAGTACTCCACACCAATTTACAGCTGTTATTTTGCGGTATAAGGTAGAAGGTAGTCCATGTTACAGGCGTTACGCAGTTACTGATCGCACGCACAGGAACGCGGGGCTACAAGCAAATTTTGATGAGATCTGCCAGTTATAAAAGTAGGCATATCCATCAGGATCTGTAGTAGGAGTTGCAGCATTATTGGTATTTGCTGCTGAAATAGTAACTGCGCCGCCCCCAGATGATACTATAGGGTATGTAAAGCCTGATTGGTTAACCAAAGGTGCACCGTTAGGATGTGTATGGCTGTTTATTTTAAGTCTGAAAGATGTTGTGCCTTGTAATGCCTGAGATAGAACAAATGTTGTAAACGGAAACGTATATAAACGGCGATTCCCACCATCATTTCCCGGAACGCCTGTTGTTGAAGTAGATGTTAAAATGATTGGAGTCGCAAAAGATGCACCTGTTGCTCCATCCACTACTTCTAAGGTAACATTGAAAGCAGGAAATCCTGCAGCTGGTGAATAATTTGAAATAAACGGTATGTCCAATGAATTAACTGTTACTTCACCAACGATAGTAAACGGCTGAGTCCATGTATTGATTGTATTCAGTCCGGAAGTAGAATAGGCTGGAGCACCTGCAACGCCAGCTGTGGCAGTATTATCTTCTACATAATATGTTTGAGTTGCCGTTGTTCCCATAGGGATCGTTGGTAGTGCATACGTAGATGAGGAAGCTGTCGAAGTCACTCCTGTAGCAATGGCAGTACCGCCGGTAGCAGTCGTATACCATTTTAAATTTGGACCATTTGGAGAGGCTATTGTTGCACCTAACGTTAAACCTGAAACTGGACCTGACGTAGCACAATAATAAGCATCTACAGGTGTTATAGTTGAACTGGTAGTAATTGCACTGGTGCCGCTACTTACTGTACCGCACCCAGGAACGCTGACATCCACGGTATAGTTTCCGGCTGCCGTAGCTGTATATGTTCTGTTCGTACTGGGGTGTGGAAGATTCACTCCATTGAGTTTCCATTGATATGTTGCACCAATACCGGTAAAGACGGCATCTAGTGGTACAGATGTAGTAGTACAGAGATTAGCACTCGGGGTTGTAGTTGGTGTAAATGTGTTTGTGATTACAATAAAATCTGATTTTATACACGATCCATTATCATCCACACAAACAGAATAAATACCCGGAGCGGTTATGACTTTTGTATAAGGTGCTCCTAAACCTGTTCCTGTAAGGGTGCCTGGACTATTTGAACTCCACGTAACAGTAGTTGTAGCACTGTGAGGTACGCTTGCATCTAAGGTAATGGATCCGCCTGTCCCGCATAAAGAGCGGTCTGGGCCTAAGTCCGGTTTAGGACCGGGAACACCAAAATCACACCCGGGTGTAAATGCTATATCATCCAATCCAAAATCCACCTCAGATCCACAGGCTGAAGTATTATTATTTTGAATACTAAGTGGTACTGCACCGCTTGTTGCACCCGAGTTCCAAACAATGACATATCGTATCCAGCCTCCGCCGGTATTTGTTCCATTTGACGCTGTAGCACCTCCGAAAGTAGGAGCCAAAATGTTTGAACCTAAATCAGAGCCACCAATATTAAAATTTAAATTCCCTGGATTGGTAGGCATGTTTTTTAATGAAGAAATCCAAACAGAAAAGTAATAATTGGTATTTGCCACTACATTTACTGTTTGCGACCAAACCTTCACTGTTGAACTAGCGCTACAATATCCATCTACCAACAAAAAATTTCCTGATCCGGTTGTATGATCACCATAGGTGTCAAAAGCCGGGAATCCACCTCCACCTGTATTAAAAGTTGCGGGATTTGTTCCAATTTGTAAATCGGTTGGATTTGAATTTCCCCCTCCTTTAATTTTATACGGAGCATCAAAAGACCAACCGCTATACCCATTAGAGAAATCGCCGTTCACAACTAAATTTTCTCCTAAATTCAAATCAGTTCTACATTGAGCAAGCAATGTATTGGATGAAGTAAGAATCCAACCAAAAATACACACTAACAATACTCTTTTAATCATATTTTTTGTTCTCATAGACTTATTCTTAGAATAAATAGCAGAATACTCAAATTCTTTAACGGGTAATATTATCTAAAGTTAATTAAAAAAAGGGAATTGTTGAAGGAAAATTTATTAAGTAATTAACATTCAAATTATTGAATGGTGTTGAAATGTGTATTTTATATTTGGGGTTTTTAATATGTTATTTTTGACCTCGAAATTGAACATTTTAACACAATCATAAAAAATGAAATTAGGATTGGGTACGATATTTTGTATCCGTTTTATATAGAAAAAAATAATAAAAAAAGGTCCCGCTCCGATTACTATCGGGAGCGGGACCTTTTTTTATTTAAAAATCAATACCTGAATATTATTGAAGAATATGCATTTCAACTCTGCGGTTTTTCTTGCGTCCTTCAGGAGTTTCGTTTGAATCTACAGGCTTCATTTCACCAAAACCGTCCGTACTTAATCTTGTACCGGCTACACCTTTAGAGATCAAGTAGTTTTTAACTGCTATGGCTCTGCGTTTTGATAGATCTAAATTGGCATCGTCATCACCAACGTTATCTGTATGTCCTTCAATATACAATTTGAAGCTTAAGTTGTTTCTCAACACTTTTGCTAAATCATCCAGTGATTGGAAAGAAGAAGATACAATTACATCTGAACCTGATTCAAACAATAGGTTATCAAATGCTTTTTGTAATGCAGCTTTATCCGCTGGTTTCAATTCAGGGCAGCCTCTGTTTGTTTTTACACCCGGTGTACTTGGACATAAATCTGAGTAATCTTCAACACCATCACCATCAATATCGCTGTATGGAGGCGGACATCCTTCGTATTTGACAATACCCGGTACAGTAGGACATTTATCTTTATTATCCGGAATGCCATCACCATCCGTATCCGGGCAACCTTTGTATGTTTTTAAACCAGCTTTATCCGGACATTCATCTACGTTATCCAGAATGCCATCACCATCTCTGTCTCCCCATGGGCAACCATGGTTTTCTCTCGGACCAGCTTCATTTTTACATGAATCTTCATAATCGAAAATTCCGTCAAAATCCACATCATACGGACAGCCGAACGTTGTTACCGGCTCACCTTTAGGGGTATGTATACATTGGTCTCTGCTATCAGGTACACCATCGTGGTCAGAATCTGCATCATGATATACAGGTGTGTATGGATCTTTCTTTTTCTTTTTTGCAGCCTTTGCTTTCTTTTTATACTTCTTGCTCTGTGCCGGATTTTGTGCTGAGACTTCAAAAGTACCTGCTGCTGATACTAGCAACAATAAAATCAGAATACGTAGAAAATGTTTCATTCGATTAAGGATTAATAACAATTTTAATTAAGCAACTATTTCTTTCAGAGCTTCTTCCAATGATTTTATTTTTGAAAGCGCATCCTGTTGTTTTTGTCGTTCATTTTCGAGCACAGATGCTGCTGCGTTTTGTACGAATTTATCATTATTTAGTTTCTTTTCAACCGAAATTAAGAAACCTTTTGTGTATTCAAGCTCTTTTTCAATACGTTCCTTCTCAGCTTCAGAGTCCAAGTTGTTTTCTTTTTCAATCTGAATCTGATATTTATTATTAATAGCATACGGATAGAAGTGTTGGAACACAGGAACACCGTCCTTCAATATTTCTATTTCAAAATCACATTTAGATAGTTTCGAAATAGAAGGTAAGAATGATTCCGCAGTTTTATGTTCTTCCTTATTATTAGGAACTATGAAAAGGCTCTTTAGTTTACTCGTTCTTTTTAAATTATTTTTTTGAATGTGATTATTAATCGCAGTGATCGCAGGCTTAAGTGTGTTCTCAACAAATGATAATGTAGCAATTTCATTATCATTTAAATCTGATACCGTAGGCCATTGTGCAATGATCACACAATCTTTTGCATCACGTTCTTTAATGTCATGCCATAATTCTTCTGTAATAAATGGCATAAACGGATGAACAATTTTCAATATTTTTTCAAAAATGCGTAATGTTTCCTGATATGTTTTTGCATCTGTTGGTAAACTCTTATCGAGTTCTCTATCATATTCGGGTTTGATCATTTCTAAATACCAGGAACATAGATCGTCCCAAACCAATTTGTATACGCTCATCAATGCATCTGATAAACGATACTTGCTGAAGTGGTCTTCAATTTCAACTAAGCTTGAATTGATCTTTGCATTCATCCATTCTACAGAAGCTGCATTTGTGTAAGGCAGACTGTTATCAACTTCCCATCCTTTGATCAGGCGGAATGCATTCCAAAGTTTATTTGTAAAGTTTCTGCCTTGCTCACAGTATTTATCATCAAACAATAAATCATTTCCTGCAGGAGAACTTAATAACATACCAAAACGAACACCATCTGCACCATATTTTGTAATCAGGTCAAGCGGATCGGGTGAGTTGCCTAATGACTTAGACATTTTGCGTCCTTGTTTATCACGTACGATACCTGTAAGGTATACATTACTGAAAGGTTTTTCTCCTCTGAATGCGTAGCCTGCCATGATCATACGCGCAACCCA
Organism: Carex myosuroides; assembly: GCA_028015225.1. Classification (NCBI taxonomy): domain Eukaryota; kingdom Viridiplantae; phylum Streptophyta; class Magnoliopsida; order Poales; family Cyperaceae; genus Carex; species Carex myosuroides. The sequence continues at coordinate 14,234 of JANSWA010000091.1, read as the reverse complement.
GAAGAATAAAATTTCAGGAGCTGTTACCAGATCGTTGGTAGGGTAGTAGTACTTGATGTCTTCATTGTTCGGGTCTTTGAAACCATCAAATACAGAGATCGGCCACAACCATGAAGAGAACCAGGTATCCAGTACATCTTCATCTTGTTTCAGATCTGAAAGTGTTAACGATGCATTTCCGCTAAGCGCTTTTGCTTTTGTCAACGCTTCTGCCTCATTCATCGCAACAACATATTGCCCATCGGATAAATACCATGCAGGTATACGTTGTCCCCACCACAATTGACGGGAGATACACCAGTCTTTAATGTTATCGATCCAGTGCTTATATGTATTTTTGAACTTCGCAGGATGTAATTTTATTTCGTCGTTCATTACAGAACTCAATACTTCCGGATGTTTGTCCATGAAGCTGCGCATGTTTACAAACCACTGCAATGAAAGGCGTGGTTCAACAACTGCATTTGTACGTTCTGAATAACCAACGTTGTTTGTGATGTTGTCTGTCTTCGTTAAAAAACCTTTTTCTTCTAATTCCGCAGAGATCTGCTTACGCACTTTGAAGCGGTCCAAACCAACATAGAGCTGTGCTTTTTCATTAAAGGTACCATCATCGTTCATGATATCGATGATTTCAAGTCCGTGTTTCTGACCAAGCTGATAATCGTTTACATCGTGCGCCGGTGTTACTTTTAAGCAGCCTGTACCAAATTCAAGATCTACATATTCATCTTCAATGATCGGTATTGCTTTATTGATAAGAGGAACAATTACTTTTTTACCTTTTAAATGTTTCCAGCGCTCGTCTTTCGGGTGTATACAAACGGCAGTATCGCCAAGGATTGTTTCCGGACGGGTAGTAGCAACAAGTGCAAAATCATCTGAACCAACAACCTGGTATTTGATATAATATAATTTTGACTGAACTTCTTTGTGAATTACTTCTTCGTCTGATAAAGCGGTTTTACCTTCGGGATCCCAGTTAACCATACGGAAGCCGCGGTAGATCATACCATCTGTATGCAGCTTATTGAACACTTCGATTACAGCTTCTGAAAGACTGTCTTCCATGGTAAAACGGGTTCTTTCCCAATCACAGGAAGCTCCTAGCTTTTTTAATTGCTCAAGAATGATACCGCCGTACTTTTCTTTCCATACCCAGGCATGTTCTAAAAACTTGTCGCGTGAGAGGTCGCTTTTTTTAATCCCCTGCTCGCGCAGCAATGCAACAACTTTTGCTTCAGTAGCAATGGAAGCGTGATCAGTACCAGGTACCCAACAGCTTTCCTGGCCTTCCATGCGCGCTTTTCTAATCAATACATCCTGAATGGTATTGTTTAGCATATGTCCCATGTGCAGTACTCCGGTTACGTTAGGCGGAGGTATTACAATCGTGAATGGTTTTTTATTCGCATTGGGTGCAGAATGGAAAAAATTATTTTCTAACCAATAGGAATACCATTTACTTTCAACTTCAACGGGCGAATATGTTTTACGGATTTCAGACATAAGAATTTTTCAGACTATTTTCATCTTTAAATGAAGCTGCAAGTTAGTTATTTCTTATAGCATGGAAAAATGCTAAATTGCAGTATTATTGCATAAATATTCACAATCAACAAAAAAATACAATGAGAACATCAAATCCGGCACTAAACGAATCAACTTTTGGCACCATTGCGGGTACAGGAGAAGAAACGATGACCATTCAGGGTACAGTAAATAAAAGCTTTATTTTGATAGCGTTGGTTTTTTCAACGGCACTTTTGTCGTGGGATTTTATGACACAAGGCGGCAATGGAGTGATTTATGTAATTGCTTCTGCAGTTTTAGCATTGATTGTAGGTTTGATTACTTCTTTTAAACCAACCTGGTCTCCATATACAGCTCCTGCATATGCTTTATTTGAAGGCGTATTTCTTGGTGCACTTTCAGGTTTTGTGGATGCAATTTATCCGGGTATTGCTATTCAGGCAGTGTTACTGACTTGCGGAACATTTCTATGTTTGTTAATGGCATACCGTTCGGGCTTAATCAAGGCAACAGAGAATTTTAAATTGGGTATCGTTGCAGCAACCGGTGCAATTGCTTTGATTTATCTTGCTTCGTTTGTATTGGGTTTCTTCGGAATTCAGATTCCATACATTCATGGTAATGGTATCATCGGAATTCTATTCAGTGTTGTAGTAGTTGTTATTGCAGCATTAAATCTGGTATTGGATTTTGATTTTATTGAACAAGGTGCTGAAAGAGGTGCTCCTAAATACATGGAATGGTATGCATCTTATGGTTTACTGGTAACACTTGTTTGGTTGTATATTGAGATATTGAAATTACTTATGAAGTTAGCCAGCAGAAGGGACTAATTCTCTTGGTTGATATAAAAAAAAACAGCGTCCCGATAGCTATCGGGACGCTGTTTTTTTTTCGGGGATTTTGAATGTTTTTTGTCTTTCTAGATGCTTGATCTGTGTAAAGGTATTATCATATTACGCGATTTGTTTTTAACAGATTAATTATTTCTTCTTTGTCTCTGATCTGTTCTTTCAGATACTCGATCTCACGCATCATACTCTCCATTTTTTTAGCAGTCTCAAGTTCTTCATAAGGACTTGAACCTGAATCAGATTGTTCCATTAACATTTGTCCATTGCCCATATACAACCAATGTGGACTGATGCTTGGAAGAGCTTTATAAATTGCGTTAAAGAATTCGATGTTAGGAATGTTCTTTCCTTTTTTAGCATTTGATAAAGTGTTCTCCGGCAGGCCAGCCTGTTTAGCTAATTGCTTTTGGTTTAAATTAAAATGTTTCAGGATTAATTCAATCCTTGCGTTTACGGGTACGTTCATGCCACTTTGAAATTTATCTATTCAACAAATTGAATTTGTCGTGACAGTTTTCTATATTTGAATTGTGTAATAGAGATAGAAAACTAACGTTGAACTTTCACTTGGAATCGTCTCAAGGATTCCGAGTGTGGTTTACGTTATTGTTAATCACGCAACTACAAACATTGTACGAGAATGGAATAAATAGGTTATCTTTTGAGGTAAATCTGCATTTTTTTAATATTAATTAGTGTAATTTTAGCTCAGATTTATTAAATTGAGTGAATATTTTAATATAGCGCATGAGTTCAGTAGTGGATTGGGTACTGTTGGTGGACGATGATGAGATACAAAATTTCATTCATCAACGTATTATTCGGAAATATGTACTGGAAAGTCAGATTATCGTAGCCACAAATGGTCAAGAAGGCTTAAAAATATTACAGCAATTGATTGAGGACAAATCAAATTTAAAGCGCGGAATTATCTTTCTGGACATAAATATGCCTATAATGAATGGGTTTCAATTTTTAGAATTATATCAGGAAGAATTCGCAAGCCAATTTAAAAATACCACACTCTTTCCATTATCAAGTTCCGATGATATAAAAGATGTTATTCAGATGAATCAATTGGGTATTGAAAATTATATTGTAAAACCATTAACACACGAATTTGCAATAAGCCTGTTTGCGTGATCTTAAACAGTAAGCATAAAAAAGTCCCCCGATAGTTAATATCGGGGGACTTTTTTATGCTTACTGTGAACGTTAAAATTTATTTCACAATTGTCATTTCATTGATTAAATGTGAAGCTCCGGCATATTGTTCGATCATAAATAATACATAACGAATATCCACGCAGATACAACGCTGCAAAGACGGTTCATAAATAATGTCGCCGCTCATTGCTTCCCAGTTGCCGTCAAATGCAACACCTATCAGTTCTCCATTTGCATTCATCACCGGGCTTCCTGAATTTCCGCCTGTAATGTCATTTGTTGTTATAAAACATACCGGAAGTTTTCCTTCTGCATTTGCGTAACTGCCATACGATTTTGCTGTATATAATTCTTTTAACTTTTTAGGAACAACGAACTCCTCATTTGTTGAATCTTCTTTTTCAATGATTCCTTCTAATGTTGTATAATAGTTATAGTAAACCGCATCTCTGGGAACATAGTCCTGTACAGTACCATAAGTTAAACGCATGGTAAAGTTTGCATCCGGATACAATACTTCGTTCGCGCGCATTTCAAGAATGCCTTTTAAGTAGAGCTTGTTTGTTGTTTCCAGTTTCCCAAATACACTGCCTAAAGCCGGTCCAACATCACGTCTGAAGTCGCCCAGAATGGATGACATGCAGGCAAATCCGGGATCTTTCTCCAGTACTGCTGCAGTAGGATTTGCCATGAAAGCATCAAAAAGTGTTTTGTTTGCAAACAGTGATTTTGAAAATACCATCGCAGCATATTTTTTGAAATCACCTTTGTATTTTTTTTCTACTACAGCGAAAATAGCAGGGTGTAAACTTTTATCAATATCCTTGTAATACATTTCCAATAACGCTGCGAAAACTTTTTGATCCGTAGCTTTATTATAATCTTTGAAATATTCTTCGCCTGCAGCGATAACAGCTGCTTTTGCTGCCTCATCTGTTTTCCCGGATTTTAAAAGCGCGTAAAATTTATTCGTTTTATATGCAAATTCTAAAATTTCTGTTCCGAAAGCCGCTTCCTGTATATACACATAGGGAAGGTTTACTTTATTATAATCATTGAAAATTGTTTTGTAATCGTTGATAACACCGCTGTATTGCACGCGGCTGCTATCTTGCTTTATCCAGGCTTCAAATGCTGCTTCTTCAACTTGTTTGTCTTCGATTACATGCAATCTTTTTAAACCTTGATTCTGTCCAATAAAATATTTGTAGTAGTTGCTGACACGCGCATACTTTGAAGCGTATTGAATACGAACAGCTGGATCTGCATCCATATCTTCTTTCATTAATGCAAGGCGTTTTTCGCGGATCTTGATTTTTGCAGGATTACTTTGGTTGTAGTTCATAGCAACCTCAAATGATGACATATAACGTTCCGTGCTTCCCGGATAGCCCATTACCATGGAGAAGTCGTCTTTTTTAACACCTGCTGTAGATACAGATAAATGCTGGCGCGGATGGAAAGGAACGTTGTCTTTGGAATATTCTGCCGGTTTGCCATCTTTACCCATATACACACGGAACAAAGAAAAATCTCCTGTTTGTCTTGGCCACATCCAGTTATCTGTATCACCGCCGAATTTACCTACAGAGGAAGGTGGTGCACCTACTAATCGGATATCTTTGAATATTTGATATACAAAAAGAATTTTTTGATTGCCTGCAAAGAAGTCTTCAATTTCTACTTCGTAGGCATTTGCTTCGCCGTATTCTTTTTTTAGTTCTTCTGAAATTGCTTCCTGTTCTTCTTCTGTCTTACCTGCTAAACGATCGGTAACATCCACCATACGAATTAAGAATGTTGCAGTAAGTCCTGGATTACTTAATTCTTGTGAACGATCCATTGCCCAGAAACCGTCTGTTATGTAATCGTGGTCAACTGAACTATGCGACTGCACAGCATCAAACCCGCAGTGGTGATTGGTAAGGATAAGGCCGTCCTGAGAAATGATTTCTCCTGTACAGAAATTGCCGAAGTTTACAACAGCATCTTTTAAGCTGGAGTTATTGATGGAATAAATTTGTTCTGGAGTAATTTTCAATCCCAGTTTTTTCATCTGGTCGTAATTTTTTCCCAGTAAAAATGGAAGCCACATGCCTTCATCCGCACACACATTTCCAACACCAAGGGAAAGAACGGTAATAAAAAGAATAAAACGTTTTAGCATAAAGTAAATCTTTTAATTAAGAATAGGTGAAAGTAAGGAATAATTAGAAGAAAAAATAGTGGTCAGTAGACAGTTGTCAGTGGTCAGTTTTTTACACGTATATTTATAACATATTCAGGATGTAAGATATTTCTATCTGACAACTGATCACCGTTTACTGACCACTATATCGTTGCTTTGAAGTTTACAAACACGCCGCTTTGCAGATCACGGTTAACAGAGTATTCAACTCTCAGTACAAAATCGTAATAGGTGACAAAGTCTAAACCCACGCCGCCGCCGGGTAGGTATGTATTGGCATAGTGCACATTACCCAATGCATACATGCTTGTTCTGTTATCCCATACATAACCCATATCTGCATAGGCCTTTACAAATATCTTGAGCGGAATTTTAGAGAAACGTTCTTCCGGGAATTCATGTATATGGAAATTCCAATCAAAGAGTTTGTATTTCAGATTCACTTTACCAAGAAGATATTTTTGACCATCTACTACATATTGTTCATACCCACTTACAATTTCTTTATCATATCCCAATCCGCGCTGGTTAAAATAAGGCTGGTTAACAGGTGTTGAATATTTTCCTTTTAAGGTTGTAGCTAAATATAATTTTCCTTTAAGCTGATTAAAGATGCTGACTTCTCCTTTAAGCGACGTAACAGAAATATCTTTTGTCAGGCCCAGCCCCATTTGTTCTGCATCCAGCCGCATGTAGGAACCTGTGAGCGGATAATAGCGGATGTTTCTATGATCACGGATAAGTGAATATTTTAAACTGATATATTCCTGTCTGGAATTTGAATCTAAAAAATACGTTGGATTCAGACTGATAACCGTATCGCTGATGTGATTGTTGTAATACGTTGCCCCCAACTGGTGCTCAAGATAAAAAGACCCTCTATAGGTAAATGTGATTCCTGTTCCGAAACGTTCGCGAAGAAATTTATCTCCTTCGGTATAAAACAGTTTATTGTCGATGGTGTTGTACGCTACCTGTCTGTTCAGTATGTATCCGATGTAGTAGATCAAGCCCAGCTTGCGCGACTTGGTTAAATAGGGAATGGTGTAGGTGAATTCGAGCTTTTTTGTAAATCCGAACTCCGCTTTTATTTTCATGGTTTCATTTCTGCCGCGCATGTTTTTCTGTAAAAAATAGACACCCAGTTCCAATCGGTTCAACTTGTGGTCGCGCTGTACCCACCATTCATTAAAGTTGCGGTCTGCAAGGCCTATGATGGGTACCACGTAGGTATAAAACCGTTCTTTTACAGAAACATTAACTCCTCTGTGCGTGGAGTCAATAGGTATAAGTGAAATATTGGTTTCCAGAAACAGACCGGTATTGAAAAGTCTGTTTTGAGAGCGTTGTATCCGCTGATCGATTTTTTGAAGAGAAATTGTATCTCCGACTTTAAAATCCAGTTCGCGAAAAACAATAACATCTTTGGTTTTTTTTAGGCCTTCAATGGATATACCATGGATCACAATGTAGGGCGCGTCTGCTGATGTTTCTACTTGTGCATAGCTTATATTGCAGCACGCGAAAACGGGAATTAAAAAAAGAATATGTTTTAAAATTGAATACACACAGTCATATTTATCTTTTAAATTTATATATTTAATTTGTATTTAACCGCTTTTTATACCAATGATAAAATCAATTCAGTCATTTGAAGAATATACAGCTGCATATGCTTCAAGCATTTCAGATCCGGAAGCATATTGGGCCTCGCAGGCAGATCAATTTGTCTGGAAAAAGAAATGGGATAAAGTCCTTGAATGGAATTTTACTGAACCGAATGTAAAATGGTTTATAGGCGGAAAATTAAATATTACCGAAAATATACTGGATCGGCATGTTAAATCGACACCGGATAAAGTAGCGCTTTATTGGGAAGCCAATAACCCGGATGAGCAAGGGAAAGCAATAAGCTACAAAGAGCTGTACGAACAGGTTTGTTTGTTTGCAGGTGTATTAAGATCAAAAGGAATTAAAAAAGGAGATCGGGTTTGTATATACATGCCCATGATTCCTGAATTAACAGTTGCGGTGTTAGCCTGTGCGCGCATTGGTGCTATACACTCTGTGATTTTTGCAGGCTTTTCAGCAAGTGCGGTTGCAGATCGTGTAAACGATGCACAAGCAGTTGCAGTAATCACATCAGATGGTTCATTCAGAGGAACAAAAAGCATTGTTGTAAAATCATTGATCGACGAAGCATTGCAGACATGTACGTCTGTTAAAACGGTTATCGTTGCCAACAGAACACGAGATGCAGTTGATATGCTTGCAGGAAGAGATTACTGGTGGCATGATGAGATGGCAAAGGCAAATGCGGTATACGAAGCAGAAGAAATGGATGCAGAAGATCCGTTGTTTATCTTGTATACATCCGGTTCTACAGGTAAACCAAAAGGTGTAGTGCATACCATTGGAGGGTACATGGTATATACGGCATTTTCATTTGCCAATGTATTTCAATACAAAGAGGGAGATATTTATTTCTGTACAGCTGATGTGGGCTGGATCACGGGGCATAGCTATCTGGTCTACGGTCCTTTGCTGCAGGGCGCTACACAGGTAATGTTTGAAGGCGTACCAACGTTTCCGGATGCTGGTCGTTTTTGGAACATCATCGATAAATATAAGGTTACACATTTTTTATACAGCACCTACAGCGATCCGTTCGCTGATGTCATTTGGAGAAGCGATTGTTGAACAATATTCGTTAAAAAGCTTAAAGGTATTGGGTTCAGTAGGAGAACCGATCAATGAAGAAGCATGGCACTGGTATAATGAATTTATTGGGAAAAAGAATTGTCCGATTGTAGATACGTGGTGGCAAACAGAAACGGGAGGAATTTTAATTTCTCCACTGGCAGGTATTACTCCGTTGGTACCTTCGTATGCAACATTGCCGTTACCTGGAGTGCAGCCTGTCATTGTTGATGCAAATGGAACAGTGCTTGAAGGAAATGATGTAGAAGGAAATTTATGTATGAAGTTTCCATGGCCGTCTATTTTGCGTACAACCTATGGAGATCATGAGCGCTGTAAGCAAACGTATTTTTCAACATACCCGAATATGTATTTTACCGGTGATGGGGGTAAGCGTGATGAGAAGGGTTATTACAGAATTGTCGGACGGGTAGATGATGTGATCAATGTGTCGGGGCATCGTTTTGGAACGGCAGAAATAGAAAGTGCCATTAATGAACAGGCGGATGTAATTGAGTCTGCAGTTGTTGGTTACCCGCATGAGATTAAGGGACAGGGGATCTATGCCTATGTGATCTGTGATAAAACAGATAAAAGCGAAGATCAGCTTCGTAAAGAAATTTTAGAAAGTGTTGTGAAACTGATTGGTCCGATTGCGAAGCCTGATAAAATCCAGATTGTTCCGGGATTACCTAAAACACGTTCGGGAAAGATCATGCGCAGAATTTTACGCAAGATCGCTGAAGGAGAGTTGAACAGCCTGGGCGATACGTCAACACTGCTTGATCCGGAAGTGGTTGAGGATATTAAGAGAGGAGCATTATAGTTGTCAGTAGACAGTGGTCAGTTGCTAGACACAAGTATATAGTACGAAGTATTTAGTATCAAGTATAAAAATGGAATTGAGAATATCTTTAATATGGGGAAAAGTTGTTTGGTATTATTATCGTTTTTAATCTCTGCACTTTCGTTGCACACATATGCTTCGGATTCAGAAGAGCGCAAGCTGGGCTCGTTTAATAACATTACTATTGAAGATGGGATCACTGTTGTGTTAATCCACTCCGATAAGAACAAAGCAGTTGTAACAGCCGATGGTGTAGATGCATCAGAGGTTGTTACAGATTTATCTGTCTTCTCACTTACAGTTAAACTTAAAAATTATACTTCAAATGCATCGGTTACAGTTGAGATTTATTATACAGATGAATTAGATGCGTTAACGACAGAGAGCGGCGTGAATGTTATTTCCCGGGGAAAACTGTATGCAGACAAACTTAGTGTGAATGCACGTTTTGGCGGAACAATACGTATTGAAATTGAAGCCAAAGAAATTGAGATACAAGCTTCCGGTGCAACGGTTACCGTTACAGGTAGTGTGAAAGATCTGGATATACATGCGTTGAAAAATGCGTACGTCGATTGCTCAAATCTGACGTATCAGTCGAAGGATGTAACTGAGAGTGGCAGTACTGTGAAGTTGAAGGAATAGTAGGTATTAGTTGTTAGGTGCTAGTTATTAGACAAAAGTATAACGGATTACATAGTACTAATTAAAAAGGAAAAGGATAGAGGTAGCTCTATCCTTTTCCTTTTTAATTATATATTGAAATTTATATTTTGATACTTTGTACTCTATACTTTGTCTAATAACTAGTACCTGGCAACTCGCATCTGCTACGGTACCGGATCATACCCGCTGCCGCCCCAGGGATTGCAGCTGCAGATACGTTTTGTTCCCAGCCATATTCCTTTTAACGGACCGTATTTGTCTATTGCCTGAATACAGTATTCAGAACAGGTAGGCGTGTAACGGCAGGCTCCCGGAAGAAGAGGTGAGATACTATATTGATAGATCTTCACAGGTATAATAAACACCTGCTTTATAATTCCTGTGAAGATCTTTTTATCACTCATTTTTAGTAAAATTTGTAACGATTACTTCGCTTGATTCTTTAGTCTATAAGCCCGTATCAATACATAGATACCTGCAAGTACCAATGGCACACTTAACCATTGTCCCATGTTCCAGTGCATGCCTTCTTCAAATTGAGATTGATTCTCTTTGAAGTTCTCGTATACGAAACGCAATGAAAATAAAATGACTACGAACAAGCCGAACAGTAAGCCCTCTGGTGTGTCTTTCCCATATTTTTTATACAAGACATAAAGCAACACAAATAACAGGAAAGAAGATATTGCTTCGAATAACTGAGCCGGGTAGCGCGGTATACCATATACAAGCACATCGATCTCCTGTTCGTTTTTACCTACATTTCTGCTGCCTAATAATAAATTCTTATCCAGAGGTAATGCAATGTGCTCAGGATAGTCCGGAGAGTTATATATCGCATTCCAAATACCTGTATTCACAAACGCATCAACAGAATCAATGCGTTTAGTAGTTAAGGTCATTTTTAATGATGTAACCGGATATCCAAAATTTACAGAGTCTTTTCCTAATGAAGTAAAACGAACATCTTTAATGGTTTCTTTACCAAATACACCTTGCAGACGTTCTTGTGTTGGATGCACAAATACAAACGATGTAGCGGATGCGGCTGGTTTACCAATAATTTCTGAGTTCATCAGGTTGCCCATACGTATGCAGGCACCGGCTAAAGCAACAACAATTACAATGCGATCCAACACATATAAAAAACGTTGGTCTTTGTATTTTCTGGAGTATAACCAAACAGAAAATATAATACCAAATGCAGCACCATGACTTGCTAAACCGCGGAATCCGGTGAATTTAAATTCAGGATCAAATTCAACCGGTAAGAAAATTTCTAATAGGTGATTTTGAAAATATTCCCAGTCGTAAAAGATACAGTGTCCTAAACGTGCACCGATCAAGGTTGCAAGGAACATGTAGATAGCTAGCTTTTCAACATCAGCCTCTGAACGACCTTCTGATTTATAAATTGAAGTAATGATTTTATATCCGAAGAAGAAACCTGCTGCAAACAAGAGACTGTACCAATGTAATTCAAAGCTTCCTATTTCAGCCACGTATGGAGCAACATTCCAAATAATATAATTGAGCATAATTTTATTGAATAAGTAATTGGTCTAAAAATACAAAAAAAAACGTACACGATTACAGGATTAAATAAAAGAATACAGGATTTCGCAGTGTATTAATCAAATAGTCCGGCCCTAATCGAGACTTTCATATCGCCCATTTTCTGGTGCTGTGAAATGAATATCAGAATATGGATGGGATATTCATTTTTATCTAAGTGGTTAATTTAATAGCTTTGAATCATCTTATTTTTAAAAGCTATGGTACATTATCTTATTTTGAATGGCGTTCTGACGTTCTTTGTAAGCGTAGTAGGAGGTTTGGCGTTTGCAAAAGCAATTAAAAAAAATCCTCAGCGTGAAGTCGCATGGCGCGTAGTGCATTCAGGAGGAAGCATGGCCGGGATTATGCTGATGGTTTTTGGCTGTGCCTGGCAATACATCAGCCTGGGCATGTACGAAATTGCAGCAGGATGGTCTTTAATTATTTCAACGGAATTAATGGTTGTAGGAATGTTTCTTGCAGCTATAACAGGCAAGCGGGGACTGCGTTCAGAATCTACGGGATTAGAAAAAATAATTTACCTGCTTTACCTGGTTGGCGGCGTACTGTGTACTGTGGCGCTGGGAGGAATTCTTGTTGGAATGATATTTTCGTAGAGACGCAATTTATTGCGTCTTTCCAATTAATACAGACGTAATAACATACGCAATAAATTGCGTCTCTACAATGCGCAGGCGCGCTTTAAACGGTCGTTAATGGCTACGCCAAGGCCTTCTGCCGGTACAAACTCTGTTAAAATAATATCTGCATCGGTTGTATCAAGCTCACGCATAGCTGCAAATAGATGCTGTGCAGCTTCTGTTGTATCAGCTTGTAGGTGACAGGATGTAGTTTTTATAAACAGAAGGATAGGCTTTTTGAAAGGACAATACCGCAATCTTTTTTGTTGCATGCGCAGCAATCAATTGATCAATATTCCCTGCTACCATCCGGATCCTGGGTGCATAATGACTTTTAAGCATACCCGGAGCTGCTGGATTTGAACTGCTCACAGCCTGCACGTTCACCCGACCGATCACACGTTCAATTGCTTCGATGGATAAGCCTCCAACACGCATAACAGTAGCAGTGTTATTCTCCCATCCGACAATAGTGGATTCAACTCCTATGGTGCAAGCGCCTCCGTCTAAAATATATTCGATGTCATTTCCCAATTGATCTGCTACATGCTGAGCAGTTGTTGGAGATATGTAGCCAAACGGATTTGCGCTTGGTGCTGCAAGCGGAAAATCAAGTGACTTTAATAGTTCTAATGTTAGCGGATGATTGGGGATGCGGACTGCAACGCGATCTAAGCCACTGGTGACAAGATCCGGAATGTTGTTTTTTTTTAGGAAGAAGTAATGTTAGCGGACCGGGCCAAAATGCTTTAGCTAATTGTAAAGCCTGCTCAGGTATCTCGGTTACAAAGTTGGTTAGTGCGTCAATAGAATGTGTATGTACGATCAACGGATCGAAACTGGGGCGTTTTTTGATAGAAAATATTTTTGCCACAGCTGTTACATCCAATGCATTGCCTGCTAATCCATAAACTGTTTCAGTTGGGATGGATACCACTTGATTTGCCTCAAGTAATTGTTTAGCCTGTGTAATATCTTTACCTGTTTTTGATGCTTTGTCCATTTTCACTTATCTCTTGTAAATTTACCCAATTATTCCGGAATAGCGTGTTAATAAGGTACTTTACATAGGATAATTTTCACTTTGAACCAATTGTACTTTCGTAAGATACGCTTAGATAGAAAACAGAATTGATCCATTTATTACCAAATCAGGATAAAAACTTACGCTGTTTTTACATTTGTACGTTTTTCAAAAACTATTCAAAATCTGTAATTTATAAATTACGTTCATTTGTATATCGATTAACAATTTAATTTTCACAGCTATGAAAACTAAAAATAACAGTCAAAATACACAACGGATATTTATTGATACAGCAGCAAATATGCTGGAAGTAATGCCAGGAGATGTTTGGATGCCAATGCCAAAACCTCATACAAACAAATTGGATTGAGTAATAAATCTTAATCCAATTTGTCTAACAGATCTAATTCTCTTTTAAATCCTCCGCTTAGAATAGGAAAACGATACCACGAACGTGGATCAACATTGAAATCATCCATATGAAACGAAGGGGCCAGACGTTCGCGTTTCCATTGGTTGATTGACCAGAGTTTAAAAAACTTTTTCACCCAATATTTATATTCATTGTGGGTATGTTTTGTGTCCTGGATTAATTCCTTATAGACCTGAACCGGAGATGAACGCTCTTTGATCGCTTTGCGTTCTATGCGGGCCAATACAGCATAGGGCATCAGATCACGTTCATCTGTTTGTATGTATTCAGACGGACGCAGTTCTGCAGTAGGTGCCAGGCTATTTACAATCGACAAGCCTGTATGGTTTCTGTTTTTTTTCTGCCCAGTGCAGCCATCTGCGAATAAAATCCTTATCAACACCTGCAATAGGCGCGATGCCGCCGGCAGTATCACCATCCATGGTTGCATAACCAACATCGCCTTCGCTTCTGTTTGATGTTGTTATTAATAACGCCTGTTTGATATTTGTAAGCAGCCAGATAATTGGTGCTCTGCCTCTCGCTTGTATATTTTGTAAGGCAAGATCATCTGTTTCCCAGGCCAGCTTTCTGCCGATAACGTTTTCAATCGTTGCTTTATAATCTTCTATTTCTTTATCA